>LPNX010568155.1:131819-144485 GCA_001517045.1 Pseudotsuga menziesii
GCTCCTCATCATCATCACCATCAACATCATGAGCATCATCATCATCATCATCACCATCAACATCATGAACATCATCATCATCATCCTCATCATCATCACCATGAACATCATGAACATCATCATCATTCATCATCATCATCCTCATCATCATCATCATTCATCAACATCAACATCATGAACATCATCATTATCATCCTCATCATCATCCTCACCATCAACATCATGAACATCATCATCATTCATCATCATCATCATCCTCATCATCATCATCATCCTCACCATCAATTTCATGAACATCATCATCATTCATCATCATCATCATCCTCATCATCATCACCTTCATCATCATCATCCTCATCATCATCATCACCATCAACATCGTGAACATCATCATCACCATCCTCATCCTCATCCTCATCCTCAACATCATCGACATCATCATCATCCTCATCATCATGAACATCATGAACATCATCATCATCATCCTCATCATCATCCTCACCATCAACATCATGAACATCATCATTCATCATCATCATCATCCTCATCATCATCATCACCATCAACATCATGAGCATCATCATCATCATCATCCTCATCATCATCACCATCAACATCATGAACATCATCAGCATTCATCCTCATTCATCATCATTGTGTGTAATTCATTTAAGTTTACTTTCTCCTTATAAATTGGATTTTGGATTACTAATATAAAATGATTTTAGTATATCTTCTTACTTCATAATCTATTTTCAATTATTTATGAATAACTAGTCATGGAACATGGAACAATAATCTATTTAGTTGATATTGTAATTACATTTAACGGTGCACCCACCCCATTAACTGTGATTGAACATATCGCGTGCGCGTTTTGTTTATACAAATCGCGTACGCGTTTTGGCGCTTATTCAAATCGCATGCGCGTTTTGAGACTGTTAAAACAATGAATTGTCATTGTTCGAGAGCAACTTCACTGCGTTTTTATGAAAATTCCAATTAGCGTGCATTATTTTTCAAGAGCACGAGCCTTCCTGTGAAAATACTCACAATCTACACCATCTCCATCATTCTTTTTGTTATGCAGGTGCAGCATTGAGGACATCTTCCATGGTTGATGAGCACACAGGATAAGATATCAAGCTTCAATGTCATTTCATGGTGATGGTGGATATAACTTTCATTTGCTTATTATTCAAGAGAACCAAAGGTAAATTTTCCCATTCATTATTGTTTTGATGGGAAATATGAACAATTGAGAAGGAAGATTGAAGCACCTTGAAGGATCAATAGTTATATTAAAGCAAGTTAAAGGTTTGGAAGCTTGTAATTGAGGAGCAACAAAAACAAACTATATTGACATTGATCATTGTGGTGATGGGGAATGTATGTAACCAAGGAAGAAGAGACCTCAAGAAGTCATCGAAGAAGAGAAAGAAAAGAAAAGAATAGACGTGATGAATCAGAGGCTTTCTTTGGAAACTAATCCAAATCCAATTATAGAGGATACATTGGTTCATCCTATTAATCCAACACAAGAAAAAATGAAGCATTCGCTAGAGGGACCATCTCAAGACGAAGCTCATGAAGAGGTAGCGTACATGGAGCCTACTGTTGAAGAAGAAAATATTAATCGGACCATCGATGAGGATGTTGGACTTCCACCATCCAACTACCAGGAAGAGAGTGAAGGACAACAAGTTTCTACTGAAACGCCAGAGCATATTGTTGATGCACTAGATGATAGAAATCCAACCCCCTTACCTCCATTAGAAAGCACACATCGAAGAACTCCGAAGCGTATACAAGTTGATGAAGGACTCCTCAATTCCATTGAAGGTACGCTATCTAAACGTAGTATTGCTTATCAAACTCAACAGATACTAAATAAATATTTTGTTTCTAAATGTGATGGAGATAAATGTAGATTATTTTTATCATTGTTAAAATCTAGCGGCATGAATATTGTTAGGAAATCGTTAGGGATAAAGATGATAAAGCCTTCTGGACCAAGTTCTCATATAGTTAAAAGCTTAGTAGATGCCTTTGGTAAAATTGGTAAGAACACACGATCAAAGCACCACAATGCCGCTCGTCGTGTGTTGTCACAAGCAATTGTAAATAAGAACACCAGGGTCCTTCGTTTTCTCAAGCCTACATCTAAACTAGTTAATTTGAATGTAAAAACCCTCCGTGGGTATTCTATTAGAAGAGAACATCTCGACACAACCGCCCAGACAGATTTTTGGGCCTTTATTGGTCGATTGCCACGTCGTGACATGAAGCTAGTTGATGCAGTAAAGGGACTAGTGCAGAGTTTTTGGCATGATCACACAAGGCCTTCTTCAAACCAGAAGGATGTACTAAAACTGAGAAGGGGTTCAAAGGACCGTGAACCACATATTAAGCATCTTCTTGATATAACACAGGAAGAACTATATGAGAAATTTAGGAATGAACATAGACAATTGAATTTGGGGCAAAGATCTTTTGAGAAATGTAAGCCCTGGTATGTTAGAATAAACTCTTCGTAACACTTGTTGTTGTAGATACCATGTAGAATATGAATATTACTATGAAACATTTTTGTACATTCGTCGTGTGTTGCATACTAACCATGTGCAGGATTGCTCCTTGACAATACCACCGACCTCATCAAGAGAATTCATTCATAGTATCATGTGCAATAGGCCTGAGGGGCAAACTTACTATGCAAAATCCTGTTTGGATGGAACTTGCTCCAACTGTGCTGGAATGGCATTATTGAGCTAATGTATGCACGAGACTGGAGACAATGAATTTAGGAATATGGTTACAGACATGAAAAGTTTCAAATATATCAGCTATGAAATAGTCCCAGGGAAAGAAAGCAAAAAAATACAATTGGTGACATCTCAGGTACATGCATTTATCTATAAAATTATGTTCAGAACAGTTGCATTTCATTCCTTAGTTACAAAAAAACCTGATATTGAGATCATTTTGTGTCAACAGGTACAAGTTAGTGTATTCGTCAAGGAATTTATTGAAAAGACACGTCAATATGTTCAGCATGCCCACTTGGTACGATGGCAGGATGAGAAGTTTAGAATATGTAGAGATACATTTCCTCGTGGTACTATACTTTCAGTTGTTGATTTTGCCAAGAACTACACTCTGCAACCTCAAAATGAGATCCAAAGTCAATATTATCACTCTGAGCAAGTTTCCTTGATGGTGCATATCACATATAGGCATGGCCCAAACAGTAGTGAAGAGCAAAGAGAAATTCTAAAGGAATATCACTTCTACATAAGTGATGATAGGTGCCATGACTTCCACTATGTACGTCATTGCTTCATCATGTTCTATGATCATTTGAAGGGTAGGAACATAAAGATGGATCAACACTGGATTTGGTCTGATGGATGTGCTGGTCAGTTAAAAAATGCACGCATATTTCAATGGTTGTGTTCATTGCATAAAAACTACAAAGTTCCACATATGTGGAACTATTTTGAGACTAGGCATGGTAAAGGAGTGGATGATGGAGCTGGAGCATGTGTCAAAACAGCCCTACGAAGAGAGGAATTGAAATTATCTGCAATATCTACTATTCGAAATGCTCAATCTATAGTCAGGTGGTGCACGTTAGTAATGGGAGAGGAATCAGCTACGCGAGCAGAATCCACAAGAAATAGACATGTGGAGAGATTTTTTGGGAGGTGGTAGACATAGATCGTTCACATGCATGGGAATGCAAGACTGTTCCTAGCACTCATGGCTTTCATTCGGTTTGAAGTTCTGATAACCCAGTATTTGAAATTTGGACCAGAAAACTCGCTTGTTTTTGCCCGCCTTGCTGTGATGGTAACTGGGATGTGTGTGAATCATTGGATTGGGTTGATGGATGGGATCGCATATCACTTCCACTTGATCAGCGTGCAATTGTTGAGTTAAATCCATTGGAAGAAGACCAATCGTCCATTTCTATAGATTTTGATCATGTATCAGACCTTGTACAACATGGTATGATGCATTTCCTTAAAATTTTTTTATTAAATTTACGTAGTCTTGAAACTCACATTAATGGCCTTGTATCACACAAAAAATATTTGATCATATACCTACAATCATACTATGTAGGACACATATACGTAGTGGTTTCCTCAAAATATAGTGAATGGGGTGGTGATTATTGGTTGGCACGTTGTATAGAGGGAAAGAAAACCCTCATTATGTCCATGACTGATGATGAAAACAACCACTTCCCCACTGGGTCTATGGTTGTCAAAGGATATACCTTACACATGACAACAATGCAAGAAAGAAGAGTGGATATGTTTACAAGGATTACAAACCAGGTGCAAGTGTGTATCACTTTACCAACTTAATCATTGGTACAAACCTCCATTGTACGAACAATGACTAGCTGAAATTCATCGAAGGTACGCTACTTCTTACCGGATACAAAGCACGAGAGACTAATGGAGACCATCATTATAAGAGATGATCCGGAGGGCTTGGTTGTATGATAATAGGTGGGATCTAGCATGATGAGGTATGTATCATAATTTAAATTTCCCCATGTATGTTTCTTATGAATATGTCAATTTTGTGTTCTTGATATGCAAAATTTTCCATAATGTTGTTTATAACTATGCCAAAAGTTCTCTTGTATGTCAAGTTAATGAACATGCCAAATTTTACATATGATCAATAAACCATATATATCAATCATATGAACATTTCAATATCTCATTCACAGGATATACATAACATTAGAATACATACATGTACCTCTATAGGTCATACCTATCAAAGTTCTTTGTAGGCTCTCTTAGAAGACTAAAACCCTATTTTTTTAAGTAGGTAATATTGTCAATATTTTCAACCGATATATACAACTAGGATGATGGAAACAAGATGCCGCAACGATAAACTTATGTTTTAAGGCTTGTATAATTTCCTTCTTGACAGCTCACCTCTTATACCCTCATCATCATCACCAAAGGGGTAGTGCCTAGTAGTGTTGGAATTTCATCTCATTTTTTTTTATTGAGAAGTTTAATTTCTACTTAAAAGATAATAAGTGATTTATTTAACTCTATTTTTAATTCTGGGAGGCTGACATGTTGGGTCATTGGTGTACTTGAAATTGTGATATTTTAGCTAGGGGGGGGCTCTCCCTCCTGTCCATTTCCTGATGACCTCCGTCTATGGTGGTTTCTAAAGCTAGGGTTTCATTCAGTAGGGGACAATGTAGTCATGCTAATGAGGGCCAAAGCTGGAAATCCACAGATGGTGGGGATGCGGTTGGTGTTGCCATATTTCCCATGCCCAAACATGCTAGCAGGAGTTGACGAAATTCAAAATTGCCGCTTCGTGAGGTTTTTTGCGCACCGGGCCCAAGTCCACCAGGTGTCCCTGAACGGTATCTGAAGGTGACCTGCAACTCGCCATAGATCGATGCTCGGGCCTCCGGTCGACGAAACGTCGATTCCGTTGGATTTGTGATGTCGGATTTTAGCTAGGGGGGGCCTCTCCCTCCTATCCATTGCCCTATGACCTCCGTCTACGGTGGTTTTTGAAGCTATGGTTTCGCTCAGTAGGGGACAATGCAGTCACGCCAACGAGGGCCAAAGCTGGAAAGCCATGGATGGTGGGGATGCAGTTGGAATTGCCATATTTTCCATGCCCAAACACACTAGCAAGAGTTGACAGAATTCAAAATTGCTGCTCCGTGAGGTTTTTTGCCCACCGGGCCCAAGTCCACTAGGTGTCCCTGAACGGTATCTAGAGGTGACCTGCAACTCGCCATAGATCGATGCTTGGGCCTCTGATTGATGAATCATCTATTCCGTTGGATTCGTGATGTGGGATTTTAGCTAGGGGGGGACTCTCCCTCCTATCCATTTCCTGATGACCTCCGTCTACGGTGGTTTCTGAAGCTAGGGTTTCGCTTAGTAGGGGACAATGCAGTCATGCCAACGAGGGCCAAAGCTGGAAAGCCACGGATGGTGGGGATGCGGTTGGCATTGCCATATTTCCCATGCCCAAACACACTAGTAGGAGTTGACAGAATTCAAAATTGCCGCTCCGTGAGGCTTTTTGCGCACTGGGCCCAAGTCCACCAGGTGTCCCTAAACGGTATCTGGAGGTGACCTGTAACTCGCCATAGATTGATGCTCGGGGCTCCGATCGACGAACCGTTGATTCCGTTGGATTCGTGATGTGGGATTTTAGCTAGGGGGGGGGGCTTTCCCTCCTATCCATTTCCTGATGACCTCCGTCTACGGTGGTTTCTGAAGCTAGGGTTTCGCTCAGTAGGGGACAATGCAATCACGCCAATGAGGGCCAAAGATGGAAATCCATGGATGGTGGGGATGCGGTTGGTATTTCCATATTTCCCATGCCCAAACACACTAGCAAGAGTTGACAGAATTCAAAATTGCTGCTCCGTGAGGTTTTTTGCGCACCGGGCCCAAGTCCACCAGGTGTCCCTGAACGGTATTTGGAGGTGACCTGCAACTCACCATAGATCGATGCTCGGGCCTCTAATCGATGAACCGTTGATTCCGTTGGATTCGTGACGTGGGATTTTAGCTAGGGGGGGGGCTCTCCCTCCTATCCATTTCCCGATGACCTCCATCTATGGTGGTTTCTGAAGCTAGGGTTTCGCTCAGTAGGGGACAATGCAGTCACGCCAACAAGGGCCAAAGCTGGAAAGCCACGGATGGTGGGGATGCGGTTGGAATTTCCATATTTCCCATGCCCAAACACACTAGTAGGAGTTGACATAATTCAAAATTTCCTCTCCGTGAGGATTTTTGCGCATCGGGCCCAAGTGCACCAGGTGTCCCTGAATGGTATCTGGAGGTGACCTGCAACTTGCCATAGATTGATGATCGGGCCTCCGATCGATGAACCATCGATTCCATTGGATTCGTGACATGGGATTTTAGCTAGGGGGGGGCCTCTCCCTCCTATCCATTTCCCGATGACCTCTGTCTACGGTGGTTTCTGAAGCTAGGGATTCGCTCAGTAAAGGACAATGCAATCACGCCAACGAGGGACAAAGATGGAAAGCCATGGATGGTGGGGATGCGGTTGGAATTTCCATATTTCCCATGCCCAAACACACTAGCAGGAGTAGACAGAATTCAAAATTGCCACTCCGTGAGGTTTTTTGCGCACCGGGCCCAAGTCCACCAGGTGTCCCTGAACGATATTTGGAGGTGACCTGCAACTCGCCATAGATCGATGCTCGGGCCTTTGATCGATGAACCGTCAATTTCGTTGGATTCGTGACATGGGATTTTAGCTACGGGGGGGCCTCTCCCTCCTATCCATTTCCCGATGACCTCCGTCTACGGTGGTTTCTGAAGCTATGGTTTCACTCAGTAGGGGACAATGCATTCATGCCAACAAGGGCCAAAGCTGGAAATGCATGGATGGTGGGGATGCGGTTGGCATTGCCATATTTTCCATGCCCAAACACATTAGCAGGAGTTGACAGAATTCAAAATTGCCGCTCCGTGAGGCTTTTTGCACACCGGGCCCAAGTCCACCAGGTGTCCATGAACGGTATCTAGAGGTGACCTGCAACTCGCCATAGATCGATGCTTGGGCCTTAGATTGGCGAACCATCGATTCCGTTGGATTTGTGACGTGGGATTTTAGCTAAGGGGGGGCCTCTCCCTCCTATCCATTTCCCGATGACCTCCATCTACGGTGGTTTCTGAAGCTAGGGTTTCGCTTAGTAGGGGACAATGCAATCATGCCAACGAGGGCCAAAGCTGGAAAGCCACGGATGGTGGGGATATGGTTGGCATTTCCATATTTCCCATGTCCAAACACACTAGCAGGAGTTGACGAAATTCAAAATTTCCACTCCGTGAGGTTTTTTGCGCACCGGGCCCAAGTCCACCAGGTGTCCCTAAACGGTATCTGGAGGTGACCTGCAACTCACCATAGATCGATGCTCTCACCTCCGATCGATGAACCGTCGATTCCGTTGGATTTGTGACGTGGGATTTTATCTAGGGGGGGCCTCTCCCTCCTCTCCATTTCCCGGTGACCTCCGTCTACGATGGTTTCTGAAGCTAGGGTTTTGCTCAGTAGGGACAATGCAATCACACCAATGAGAGCCAAAGCTGGACAATGCATTTCATGCCCATGAAGTCCAAACTTGGAAAACCCTATCCCTAACTAGGGTTTATTGTTTAACATGCATGGTCCATTACCATAACCCTACCAAGGAAACCCTAACCCTAACCCTAATCTTATCTTACTGTCACAACTCAATTCAGAATCAATCTAATGTTGAACTGAACTTTTTCAAATCTGATGGACTTATGCTTCAAATCATGTTGATTCACAAAGTTAGTTCTCAGTCTTTGGATTCTATTGTAGTTCCTTTAATGCTGAGTGATTAGTCATTGGGTGCATGAGGTTTGTTGAATAGTGTTGTTGGTTGTTGATGAAATGCAAAGCATGTATTGCACTTAGTTTTATTAAATTACACTTGAGCATTGACTTAACTTGTAATTTAATGAATCCAAACTCACAATTTTTAATTAGATATATCCAATTGGTGTGCAAGTAGTGAGTTCATTGAAACCTTGAAATACATTGTATTGCACTTATATTTATTAAATTACACGAGCAAGAAATTTGACTTTAGTGTGCATGTATTGAGATCATTGAAACCTTTAAATATAATAGTTTTTCCTTTTGACATAGTGCATTCATAAGTAATAGATAATCCTCACAAATCAATACAATAGATTGACACAAGAACATGTGGAAACCAAAGAACAAATTCAAAGTGAAATGTATCATTCATTTATAACTGAAATGTCAATTATGTACATGTCTCCAAAAGTACATGTATCCAAAACTGTCCAAGCCACATGTACACATGTATCGATATGTACATATCCCATAAGACACATCAAAACTCAAGATTCCTCTTGTTCTTTCTTGAGGGTGATTATGTAGGCACAACTATAGGACCAGTGTGCATCTCTGGATCCTGCAAATTAAATATCAATTGTTAAATTCAAATAACTATGTACTAATACATTATCTCAATAAAATACCATATCTAAATTAACTCAAAAATTATGAAAATGTTAATGGACATTGCATGAAACAATTGTTCATTAATGGACATCTCACCTCAGTGAGAGATTGTGACAAAGGGGATTGTGTTTCTTGTGTAGCAGATGGAGCTGTTGGTTGAACATGAAGGATGGTCGCATCCATGGTTGAACCAGATGGGGTAGGAACTGGTGGTGGTGGTGGTGGCTCCAATCACCAAATCTTGAAATAGTTAGAAATGTTCATGAATAAACAATAGACAACAATAACACACTATGTCTATATCATGTTCAAATAGTTGTACCTCTGTGTGACTTGTTGCCATTGTAGATGCAGCACTGACTGCTGCATCAACCATCCCTGCAAGGTTTTCAATAGTAAACTCTGGCTCCTGATGCAGTAAACATGAAAGTCAAACATTAATAAAATATTTTATGCACTGGATTTCAAGTTAACCAAGAAATATCATCGAAGGATATACAAATTACCATGGTATTAGTATCTCCATGGTCGTGGACAACTTCACTCTTTCTAGGAGTAGGCCGTCTCATATACACTTGACCCGTGTTCACATATGGCCTATGAGGAGATACAACTCTAGGAAATGGTCCACTTGTTTCGGTCAGTGCCTATAGTCAACAAGAGTTCATGTAGCTAGACATGCATGATTCAACGAACATACATGTATTTAAAAAATGACATTTTTTAAATGTTTAAAATGTTTACCTCCATCGCTGCTTTCCCTCGTGTAGGATCTAGCATCTGCCCAGATATTTCCTCGATCAATACGACCATGGATCCTACCTCCATCACTGCTTTACCCTGTGAAGGATCCGACATCTGCAAGTTTAATAATTGTAAATATTAGACCGTAGATAACATTAGTGAACTAACATGTACAGTATGTGGAAATTAACAAGTATTAAAAAACTGAAATTTTAAAATGTTTACCTCGGTGTGAGATACGGCAGTGGGTGCTATAGGAATCTCTCCACCAACCAAGGGATTAGTGGATGGAATGTCATGCCCCTATGTAGAGTGTGGAACATGATACTCTGGGGCGTCGCTGCCAGCATAAAGCATCAACTGCAAGTTCACAAAATTAGTATATTAGCTCAAACTATACATATGTGTACAAAGAGGAAAATAAATGAAGAATTTATTACAATTAACCATATACATACATCACTCAAAAACCCACTGAAGACAAAATCTGACGAAAGACCATAGCATGGACAACCACAAGATGTGCACTCGTGAGGCTCAAAAGTAGGCTGGGAATGTGCTGATGGTGCTGCACTAGTAGATGGTCTTGCAGTAGATGGGGGTACTACACTAGTGGGTGGTACTACACTAGAAGATGGTCCTGCACCATGATGACCTGGTGTATGTACCACACCAGGGACAGATGTCCCTTCCTCACCCATATGTTGAACCATAGTGCTATGGCGAACAACGGCCCGTGCCAAACTCAAAAATGCATCACATGTCTATGGAATAACATGATGTACAGGTGGGACATCTGGCCAGGAAACTTCCTACGAGGTGCAAGGATAGGGTGATCAACGTCTCGAAGCCTGGCATTGGGTCGATTTTGGGGCATCCCCCCACCGATCCCTTGAAACGCCAATATATCAAAATAGTTTACGTGTTTACCCAACACGAACTCTGTATACATCTTCAAAAGGAAGTACAAGGGGATTTCTCTGTTGTTGTGTGGCGGCATATCAAAAACCATATACCATCTGTCCATCCATTTATCAACAAATGGTTGATATGTGCACCACTCGACAGAGATATGTGGCCTATTTGCATTAGGGATTTCCCCCATGCGAGGGTCCCTAAACAATGAAAATATATGCTCTTTGGTAATTTTCAACTTTTTTATTGTACTGTAGCTAAGCCCATCAACGTACTCATGTATTTTTCTTTCTCTATATGAAGTAATATCATATAGTATGTTGTTTGACAATGTAATAGTCTCAACAATTGCATCCAAAGTAGATGCAAGTGAACGTCGAATCCTATCACCACCACTAAAAGCAGTACTGAGACCTCTCAACTAGGCAAGCTCAATCAATATTTCAGCATTGGTGTCCATAGCCGCAACTGCAATAAAAAAATCAATAAGGAAATAATTAGAAACGTATACATGGTATATAATGACATCTCTTCAAAATTGAAAATGTAAATTAAGGAAACTCAAGTTACAAGCAATTTAATGGCATTCACTTACATACATTTAAAACTTAAAATTAAACATTTAACAATTAAATAGTGAGTTTCGTACAATTTCTTTCTAGAAGTAAAGGCACTTCTACACCCTCATTGGTGACTTTTCCATGCATACTTGGTTTTAAACTTCTTTGAATTTAGGAGTGCTATTTTGCTATTTAAACTTCTTCCATTTTGATGATTATATTGGTTGTTACATTTGGATCTCTCATTTATTATGTATCTTAAAATGTTGGCATTCACCTAGCTATGAAAATAATTGCTAAACTTTATTGCACTTTGTGTTAATTCCAGCACAATCATTGCATTTGAAGGTTTGACTATGCATGTTACAGGTGGGCACTCTCACTAGTATCCAATTCAAACTTTGCATTCTCCATCAAATTCTATGCAAGTTGGGATTATACTTGTGTTTGTTTTATATATTTCTAGACTTTTGGAACATTGAATATCTATTAGACATGAAGTTTTTGATTCTTATAGCCTATTTTAGTTTGAATCCATCAAACATTAGCTTGGGAGTTGTTGGATTGATTATTCTATTAAAAAACACAATTATAGGTTAAATATTGACAAAAAAAAAAATGCTTTGGGTGACTGAATTACCTTGTTGGATGACAATTCACGAGTGAAATCTCCTCCCCTCAACCTAAATCAGCTCCTGCAACAATCCCAAGTAGTTAACTTGCTCCAAAATGCTCCAATTGCCCTTCGTTTTCGTGTTCTTGATTGTTAAAATGGGCCACGGGTTTCGGGCCTGTGTATTTAAATTTTTTTTTTGTTTTACAAATTGCGTACGCGTTTTATAACTACATATCACGAGCGCATTTTGTAGTTATATAACGCGTATGCGATATGTCTTCCTATCCTACATGTCCCATGACATGTTAGGCTCGGGTTGAACCATACCAAGTGCTATGTAGCAGAACCTTGATGTATTTTTTGGTAACGTGATCTTGTTTTTGAAAACTAGGATTGCATCTAAAAGGTCCCTCAACATCTTGCACACACCCATTATCAAAATTATTATTTTCACGAATAATAACAACAACATGCATGGTATGACAAAAGTGTTGGATGACACCCATCTTCTATGGGGTGTGATAAAATACAATACGAAGCATGGTTTAGTATACAATTTTTTCTTAAAATTTTGGTTAATTAAAAATCTAGTTGACTTTGGAACCAAAGAAAAATGAAATAAAGTTTTTAGGTGGATAGGCATTTTATTTGAGATTTGGGGTGGACAAATGCCTATGCTTTTTACATATACAGACGTGGATGAGACAAGTGTAATGTCGAGATTGATTGTATGAAAATTGTTCAGAATTATATATATATATA
>LPNX010568158.1:0-11812 GCA_001517045.1 Pseudotsuga menziesii
TTAGAGTCCTTTTGCCTTAGTGCTTTGCTGGAATGCTGTTTATGTGTGCTTGCAGAGTCTGGGGTGGGTAGAATCATTCTTTTGCTTTTTGTATCTCTTTACTTTCAAAAAATCCAAAATATTTGCTTATCATCATGCATTGCATTATGCATTTTGCATTGTACTTGCATTAGATCTAGATTTGCTTTGGAGTAATAGTTAGGACTTCATATAGGGAAATTTGCATTCAGCATTTGAAGAAGAAATTGTGCATTCACGTAGTACGCATACCCTGTTTTCATGGACACAATGCATTTGCATTGATTGTTAGGTGTGCATTTTACTTCTTGTTGCGTCATAACACCATTAGTTGCACGACCATAACCTATTTTTGAGTAATAAAGCCAAACTAAAATCAACGCTAAATGAAATGAATTACACTCTTTTCTTTTCTAGGGTGCACCAACAAGCTTAGGTTTTAGGATCTTGGAATAGTTCATTGAAAGTTAATTCTCCAAGATCACTAAACGACAACAACTAGGTGTCTATCCAGGGAGTGTGTGAAATCCTTGGTATAACCAGCGTTCTTAGGAAGCTCCTCTCAAAAGGGAGTCAAGCACTAGTGTGAGCGGTTGTTGATTGGGATAACCCCTGGTCGAGAACTGTGTAGCACCGACGATATAGCCAGGATTGTATTCGTATCTGGGGGCTCTTTCGGGAGTTTCGGGCTTTGCTACCCTACCCATACGATCAATCCTTCCTGCGACTGTCCGCCTGAGTGTTGATTATATTGAGGTGACCTTAGTGACCTTACCTAGGATATCGAGGGGGTACGTGTAGAGGTTATTCTGCATGTGTCCCGGCCAGGTTGGGGTCAGACAGCACAGTCGCTTTACGCGTTGAAGATGAGGGCCACAATAATTGGTTTCGAACCTCCACTTGTGGTGACAAGGGCCTCTCAAGCCTCTCCTAGGCGAGACATACTAGCCACATTCGAGAGCTCACTTATCCAGCCCTTGTTTGCTTGCTTTTGGCTTTAGATTTTATAGTGATTTCTCTGTGCATGCTAGTTGGCCTAGGGTTGACGTAAATAGAGAGTCTTTGCTTTTTTGTTGAGTCATTATGGAGTCAGGTGCGGTTCCGCGACATTCTCGTCGGTTAGTAGGACTTTCGCCTTCCACTTCTCCTCCTCCTTTGGGAGAGGGGCCTAGACTGTCCAGGCGGACTATGTCACACACTGATTCACACACCATGGAGGATCATTCAGAGACTATTCCTGAGCCACCTCCTCCTATTCGTATTGATGATGGGGAACTTACTCCTACATACGATCCCTCACCTGACCTAGCTGAGATCGGTCCTGTTATTTCCCAGATAGGATCTTTGCATGATAGACCTACTCACACTAGGCCAGATTCCCCATTGACCCGTTACCGGTATGGAATGCCGGATGATGTTGAGACTCACTTTGACCCTCCTAGCACTAGCTACGGTAGTTATGTTACGACTGGTTTTCCTATCCACGATTTGACATTTCATGTTGAATCCGACTCTAAGCCTAGCACTATGCCTGGGGGCAATCCCATGCCTTACCTTGCGGAGAGGTTTGGGAGTACTAGTCACATTGCACCTTCCATCCCAGTGGTGGAAGCTCCATCTTATATACCTTCTAGGTCTAAAGTTAGTGATTCAATAGGGATTCTAGGTTCTAGACGAGTGACGATAGGAACTAGTACATTTCTTCTTACAGAGAATCCTTTGTCCTCGCTTCTGAGTTCTTCAAATGTAAACCCTCCACCTTACTCTCGTGGTCCTTCGAGTCGACACGTAGCTACGAGTCATATCCGTACTACGATTACTAGACCAGTTGTGTCTCAAGCCTACATACCACCCGTGGTTTCAGGAGGTTATGTTCATGTTTCTAGAGGTCAGATTGCTACTTCCACGACATATATCCCTACTTCCAGTATGTATATTCCTACTTTCGGAACGTATCTTCCTACCTATGGAGTGTCTCATGGGGCATCACAAGCGATGACCTATGGACCCTACTATGGGGCGTAGTATGGACAGGTCTCTCCACCTTATGGAGGCGGGTATTCACAACCTGCTTACTCTCCTAACTATGGCTTTGTAGCTCCTACTAGTCAAGGTCCACCTCATTATGTTACGTCCACGCCACCCTATACGGGTCATACAGGAGGAGGTCACTATGGCCAAGGTCATGGTGGTAATCAATCCTATATGAACCAGGGAACGGTCCGTAGACCTCATCATCCTAGGCTCCCTTTCCTTGCGACACTCAATTTACCTGACTTATCGAGACTTACGAACGATCCTGTGGCTCATGACCCAGCTTGGCTGGCTGTCCCTACCAAGCTTCCTTCGGACATACCTAAGTTCGAAGGAAAACTAGGAGAGGATTCGAGTGAACACGTTATGACATTCTACCTATGGTGCTCTTCCAATTCATTGCATCAGGACTCAGTCCGTTTGAGACTATTTCAACGCACCCTTACAGGGCCTGCGGCGAAATGGTATATAGAGTTACCTAGGGGTGCCTTTACTTTGTTCGACGACCTTGTGATGACTTTCCTTAATCACTTCCAGCTACCAGTGCACTATGATGTTGGTACTGAACTCTTGTTGACATTTCGGCAAGATAAAGCCACCCATATTTCTGATCATATTTAGGAGTGGCTTTGACGGAAGAGATTAATCAAAGCCTTTATACCATTGGAGTTCCTCCTTGAGTGGTTTCTCAAATATTTATTTCCATATATCACGAAGGATGTTTCCACATCCGGAGTGTAGAATGAGGAACAAGCCATCTTTGGGGCGCAGGAGCTAGACTTGATCTATGCTCAGTCTGGTTTGTTATATGAGATTATACCTAATGCTCCTCATTCTAGTTTCGATCCCAATGTTAAACCTGGAGCACATGCCGATGGAATTGTGGGTAGTGCAAGTAAGAAACCTGCATGTTCGGTTGTGAAACAAGTTGCTCAGTTGTATATCAACCAATCTTCCTCGGGACAAGCTACGGCTTCGTCTCAGCCTGCCCAAGCGGTGAATGTACTTGCTATGCAATCGTCCGACCAGAAGGGTAACCAGCAACCCGGACAGAATCGAAAAAAGGGTAAAAACAACAATAATAATAAGGGTGGGACAAAAAATGAGAATTCCAACAATAATGACAAGAACAATAAAAATGATGGGGGGGTCAAGCAGAATAAGCGTAAGGTTAAGTTTCCTTGCAAGCTTTGTAAGGACGATCACCTCACTTACTTGTGCCCTAGGATGGATGAAGCTTCGAAGTTCATAGCACAGGGCCCAGCTGTGTTAACAAACCCTTTACCGCATAACCAGAATATGAAATCGAAGTCCCATGATCAATCTAGTGATGAAGATCCACCTAAAACTAGTGGTCGTGGGTGCATTAATATGGTCCGTGCCGCGAAATTTGTGACACGTGCGAAAGATTATTCTTCGTCACAACCCAACCCAGGCAAAGAACCTCATCCACCAGGAACCCCTTTGCGTATTGAGAAACGTGCGGATAAACCTGAGGCTGCACCTCACATTCCTAAGGGGGTACTTAAGCGTTCGGGTCATAACCCAAATGCCCGAGCCACCCAGAATTATTCAATTGTCGCGGATTTGGGTCATACTCCTTGTGCGATGTCTGCATTGGAAGTGCTTCAGAGTTGTCCGTCGCAAAGGAAGGATTTGCTTTCCGCTCTTGGTGTGAATGGTGATGATTCTTCCTTGGTGATCAAATTTGAAACCGCAAGACATCAGCATCACTTGACCTACTATGTGTCCCTTTTGGTGCATGTAGAATGTCTTAATATGATCGTCAAGCGTACTGTGATTGACGAGGGTGCTGCTGCTTCTGTGATGTCTTTGTCTTATTGGAAGGGTCTTGGTTCTCCTGAGTTGTCAAAGTCTACAACCATGTTAACTGCTTTTGATGGGAGATCGTTTAGGCCGCACAGTATCCTTCCTTCTCTTAAAGTCCATTTGGGAGGGAAGACCGTTGCGATAGAGGTCGAGGTGATTGATGTGCCCCTTGACTACAATCTCTTACTGGGAAGGAATTGGATGTATAGTATGCAAGCCGCTACATCTTCTTTGTTTCGCGTTGTATGCTTTCCTCATAATGGGAAGATTGTAACGATTGATCAGATGGCATTCAAGAATCCGCCTGTTAGTGCATCTTTGGAAGCTTCGGTTCCGAAAGTCGAACATTCTCAGTCGGCAACTGGGAGTGTGGGTGTAGGTATCTATCCTTCCCTCATGGGAACCTTTAGTTGTCCTACACCCATCGTGATGATAGGATCTAGTTTCAATGGTGCTTCCACGTCTACGAGATCGATGACTTTTCGCACAAGTCATATGGGAGATCCTTGGATTCTTCCTTCACCGAGTCCTTCAAGTGAGGCCATTGAGACGAGTGTGTCATTTTCTACAGCCATGATAGCTTATCAAGCTAATCTCCAATCTGCTGCAGAGCCTTGTTCTTCTTCTTCACGGACAGAGGAGGAAGACCCCTATGTGCTGCCGGCATGGGCAGTACAGTCTTCTCATGCCCACAACTGCCTTGATACGGTTTTCCCTTCAGATGAAGCGATCATCGAGGCTATGTCGGGAGTTGAGCCACCATGGGAGGAACTTCATCATAGATCTTATTTCTTTCCATAGCTTGACCTTTTGGAGCATGAGGATCATAGGGAGATTCTTAGACAGAAAGTTGGTAGGCCCATGATTCCATTAAGCTCTCCTGGTCAGATGGCTGATGGAAACATGGAAAACATATCATCAACTATGCCTATCAACATTTCTCGCAACCTTGGTACAATTGAGAATGTCTACATTGGGGCGGATTGTTCCCAAGATGAGATTCACGAGTATACCGAGCTGTTCAAGGAATTCTGTGATGTTTTTGCTTGGTCTTATGATGAGATGCCAGGGAATGACCCTCGGATTGTCGAACATGAAATTAACACTTACCCCAATTCTAAGCCTGTTCGACAGCGTTTACGCGTGGTAAATCCTAGGAAAGCACCCGCCATAAAGGCAGAGATAGAGAAGCTATTGAAAGCTGGTTTCATCTATCCCGTTCCCTTGACGGAGTGGGTTTCAAACCCTGTTCCGGTGGATAAGAAGCAAGGAGCGATCCATATATGCACTGATTTCCGTGATTTAAATCGTTCCTGTCCTAAGGATAACTTCCCCACACCGTTTATAGATCAGATTTTGGATGAGTGTGCAGGTAGAGAGGTGTTCTCCTTTATGGATGGCTTTTTCGGGTATAATCAGATACAAATTAAACCCGAGGACCAACATAAGACCGCATTTATTTGTCCTTGGGGAACATTTGCGTATCGGAAAATGCCTTTTGGCCTTAAAAATGTCGGAGCTACCTTTCAGCGGGCGATGACCTTGATTTTCCATGATCTCAAGTCCATTATTGAAGTATTTTTGGATGACCTCGCTGCTCACTCTTGCATGAGGATGTGTCATTCTTATCATTTGACATTGGTGTTTGAAAGATGCCAGCACTATGATGTTAGATTAAACCCTCATAAGTGCATCTTTTGCGTGAAATCGGGTCGTTTGTTAGGATTTATCATTTCGAAAGAGGGTATAAGATTCGACCCTTTGAAGGTTGAGGAAATACTTTAGTTGTCTCCCCCGTGAAATATTCATCATCTTCAGTGTTTGCAAGGCATGGCAAACTTCCTACGAAGATTTGTTGTCAATTTCACCAATTTGACTAGAGGTTTCATGCGTCTCCTAAAGAAGGATACTCCCTTTGAATGGGATGAGCGAGCCCAGGAGTCCTTCGATGCACTTAAGAGAGCCCTAGCGTCAGCCCCGGTGATTAGTCCTCTGGATTATAGCCATGATTTCCTATTATATGTGGCCGCGTCTTTAGAGACGATTGGGATGGTTTTGGTTCAGGAGGATGAGGAGCTCTAGGAGCATGTCATATATTATCTGAGACGGAACCTTATTGATGCAGAGATTCGGTATTCTCATGTCGAGAAGCTTGCCTTAGATACCGTACATGTGGTGCATCGTTTGAGACATTATATTCTCCTTCGCCAAACCTTGGTTGTTGCCCATGTCAATCCATTTCAGTTCGTCCTCACACGTAGGATGATTGGGGAAAATATAATAAATGGATTGTCATCCTACAAGAATTTGATCTCAAATTTGTTTCGGCAAAATCGAAGAAATCTTTAATCTTTGCAGAGCTCATATCAGATTTTCCGAGCGAGGTTGAGGAGTCAGTATGTGAAGATACGTTCGTTGATGAACACATTTTCTTGATCTCAACGGCTGACCCATGGTATGGTGATATCATAGTATATTTGCAAATGCAGAGGACCCCTACTCACCTCTCACGAGATGAGTGACGTCGATTACGTCACGTTTCCAAGAACTACCTCATAGTGGACAATACTTTGTACCTCCATTGAGTAGATTCCCTTTTACGACGTTGTTTAACTCATGATGAGGCTGAGGTAGTGCTTAATGATTGCCACGGAGGGGCGTGTGGTGGTCATTTATCTGGGCTTTCTACAGCTCAAAATATTTTGAGAGCAGGATATTTCTGGCTGTCGATCTTCAAGGATTGTATTGAAGAGGTCAAGAGGTGCCACTCTTGCCAGGTGTTCGCACGTAACATGCGCTCGAAGCCTGCCCCATTACACCCTATTATCACCGCCGGTCCCTTCACCAAATGGGGGCTAGATTTTATGGATTGCAACCCAGCTTCGGCTGGGGGGCACCATCATATCATAGTGCCTGTCGATTACTTCACAAAATGGGCTGAGGAAATGCCTACAGTAAAATCCGACGGTGAGACAGCTGCTCACTTGTCACTGACCATTGCTCACACTTTTAGAACCGTATGATGGAAGAGTTGGCATCCAATTTAGGATATAATCAAGAGCACTCCTCTTCTTACTATCCTCAAGCAAATGGATAGGTTGAAGCTGTGAATAAATCACTTAAGTCCATTCTCCAACGAACCATCGCACAAAGCAAGACAAACTGGCATATTATGTTGTACCCTTCTTTGTGGGCATATCGAACCGCGGTAAAGACTGCCACTGGTTTTTCTCCATATCAGCTTGTTCATGGAGTGGAGTCGATATTGCTGGTTTAATGTGAGATTCCTTCATTGAAGTTAGCCGTGGAACTCTTACCAGACACTTCACCTTTGGAGGAGCGTTTGGTTCACCTTGAGCAACTCGATGAGCAGCGTAGATATGCCTTGGTGACTCTAGAGGTTAATAAGCATCGCGTGAAGGCCCAATATGATAAGTCTGTCCGTCCGAGAGTGTTTAGTGAGGGATACTTGGTCCTTTTGTGGGATCAATCGAAAGAACCCTTGGGGGAAGGGAAGTTCAATCCTATGTGGCGTGGTCCTTACGTGGTCAAGCGTGTATTAGAGAAGGGTGCCTACGAGTTAGTGGATTACAAAGGGACAGTCTTGGCGGAGCCTAGAAATGGGCTCTATCTTAAAAAATACAATGCATGATCTTTAGCCAAGGCTGTTTGTTGTATATTATTGTACAACTTTTTTGCATAGTTAGGTCTTGTTTATCGTGATCGGGTTTGTGATTAGTTTCCATTTCTTGTGGCAGATGTCAATGGAATCTTCCACCTACATAGGATTCACGGATGGTGCAAGCCATCACACTCAACACTCAGCCTCAGCCGCTTGGGTGATTTATACTCCTATGGGTCATGTACTGTCTTCAGGAGGTGTATGTCTACGGCCATCTTCCAACAATGTTGCTGAATATAGTGCTGTTATCGAGCTTCTACGGGATGCCATTTCGCATGGTGTTCTCTCTCTTGAGGTACGTCTTGATTCAGAGTTAGTAGTGTCACAGCTAAATGGTTTGTACCATGTTAGAGATCCGACGTTATTGAGGAGATTCTTACATGTGAGATTGTTAGAACGGCAATTTGAGAATATAACATATATACACATTCCAAGAAATTATAATCAAATTGCTGACTCATATGCTAACTATGTGTTAGATTGGCATTTGTTTCATTCATTATAAATTAATCATAAACACAATTTTTACACATGTAAACAAATAAACCGATCACAATAAAACTTTTTTATATATATCAAAAATCGGGTAATACATAGTGTCATAATACAAAATTGGGGCTTTGAAAGCCACCATCATATACACGGTCATACAAAATAGATACACTCCTAGGTGTCTAGTCTTGTGGAGGTGGATGAGGGTTGTGATCATGATATGTCACCACGGCTCTAGCTAGCCGCCGGAATAAACACACCCATGCGCGTGGTACACCCACCACCTGTCTCTGCATAGCCTCAGGAAATTCCTTGACTTGCGCCATGGGAATCCTGTGATTCAGTCGCACGAAGTTGGTATGGATGTTTTGGAGCGTTCACTCCGCATCCACACCGGTGATATCGTCTCCTCTTCCCCTCCGTCTATGACGTGGGAATCCCTCTGGTCGCTGTGGTCCCACATCTGCACATGAATGGTAGATGTCATTATGTATTGTCACCCAAAACCATGTCTTTTTGATTCCATTAATCAAGAAAACACAAAAAAATTAAATAATTCAAAAATTTTAAAAAGAGTAAGGGTCGAGATTCATTACCTATGTCTCCATATGCTGACCGTGGTGGTAATGGCATGTCCAGGTCTCCCCGAAAGTCTATCCCTGCATAACGGTAGTCCTCTACGGCAACAATCTATCATCGCCACCATGGAAAGAAGTCTACTGGATAAGGCTTGGCCACCCTACCACCCCCCAATCTGCGCATTGCGTCTGCCCAACGTCGTTGGGCCAGATCTTGAACCCCGTGGAGAGGAACATCCACTCTAGGGCTCAATCCTGGAACACGCTCAAATAAAAATGTGCTCAAGATACTGCTGAACCTGAAGTTTTGTATCCTACCTTCCTTGCACTCACTGAGCTGACGTTTCATGTTGCTCAGTAGGGAAGTGCTCCAGTCATAGATGGTCGGTGTCATGCACTCCACCGCATAGAACATCAGTGGCCGAGAGGCCTGATGGAGTGATTCTAAGCCTGCTATATTTCCCAGTGTCAATAGTATGGCCTTTAGGCCCAGTACCTATATAGCGTTGGTGGGAACTTGGCTCCCCACCTTCTCCGTCTCTGGGAAGCAGTACACAGCTATGTACTCGTCGATAGTCAGCCCATGACCTAGCCCTCCTCGGGCACGAAGGTTCATTATCTCACCTTGCCGTGATAGACCTGTGATAAAGTAGATATCCTCCACCTCAATGGTGAGGGACATGCTGTCTAGCCGGAAGGACTATGAGTCCGGATCCCAATAGTCTACAAGCATCTATAGTAGTCCTGGTTTGGCCCTCAAGCCACCTAGGCACCAAAACTTGTAGATTCCGCATCTTCTTAGAGCTTCTTGAGCCATTCTGTCTGCCCTTACTGCTTCCTCTACGTCACCATGCTCGCATTCTCGCCACTCTAGCACCATCCTGCATGAGAATTTGACCAAAATGTCCATTAGATTCTTGTAAATCCTTATGCGCAGCGTCATACGCGGTTTCTGGTCCCTTTTCTACGTATAGCCAACCCTATACGCGGAAAAATCCTCGATACCTACGTGGACCATAGCGCTCATGTAATTTTGGCCTTTAAAATTCATTTGACCATGAAAAACTATAAAAATTGTATTGAAATGCAACCAGAGAACATGAGTAAATACCTGGAAGAATCGGTTGTGAATTCCGCCGGCTGGATCTCCTGGAATTTGGAGTTGAATATCAGAGCTCAAATGGGTAAAGTTTCAAATGATTTCTATTTTTTACTATTTATAGAAAAAATTTCAAATATTTGAAAATTTTTACCCCCTTTCCTATAGTTTTGACCATTTCTAACCATTTTGGATCATTTCTGACCTAATTGGTGATGTAGAAGACCGTTTTCAGCGCCGTTTCAGCCTTTGGATTGACCCGTTCGTACTGATCTCAGGTATAATGTCTATATTGGCATATAGGTTAGGTTCACCACCGTTTGCATTTTGCATGACCTTATGACCATGTCACTATATCCTTAGGTACGAACCCACTCTATTATGTCACGGAACCTTCTTGCTACTATAGAAGGGGCATGATGTGAGTGGTAGAGACTGACCTTACATGGGTTCCCTAGTTCGCGCCTTATTTGCATTTGGTGCCCATGCCGATGTTTCCCCCTTTAGGGTGTGGGAGTCCGTTGTATAGTATTGCCATGACATTTAGCAAGAGCCTCATACTCCTCTTGATATTATGCTGGCTGTGACCCCCTGGAATCCCTTATATCAAGTTGTGGATGCATTATCATGAGCTTTTCCTGTCTTATTGAGCTTTATGCCGGCTCCCCTAACATTGTGTTTCAGCCATATAGCCTAAGCTTGTCTCATGTCTAGCCATGCAGAGCCTTTATTTATATCTTTCGCAGCTTGATTCCCTTTTTACCGGGAGGGGATTTTACCCCGAGTGTCGATATCCTACACATGTATCCTTGCATTGAGCATAGGTATGTTCCACTGCTTGGAACTAGTTTGTTTTCCCTAAATGACACTCGTCTCCTCCTAGTTTGTAACTATAAAGCTAGTTTATTCTTTTTTCAAGCTTTTCAAATAATTGAAAAAGACCAAAAAAAAAAAAAAACCAAAAAGCCGGACAAGAAAAGATATTATCTTTGGCATTGGTCGAGACGTGTCACCTTTGAACAGAGCACTGTATATCACATCCATTGGTTGGGTTATAGTTTGACTTTAGGAGCTCTACTCGTTATCTGAGTTTTATCTCCACCGACTGGTTAAGCTTCCAGTACCTATGGAGCCTCTATTCATGCCTCCTGTGTCATAGAGATGTCCCAGTTTGTATATCAATTCTATGCTACCTTCATTAAGTCACCATACACCGTTATGCTCTTGTTCGAAGGAAGTTGAAACCTGAGTCGGTCATTCCTCAGTTATCTTGACTTTGCATGTCGGCCATTCTCGGTACAGTTACTGGTTCGTGCACCTTATGATTGAGTTCTTCCATATTATATAGCCTTGCTGAGTACCTCGTGTTGGATGATAGGGGATTCCCTAATTCCCTCCTTCCAGTGGATTTCATCCCATCGACTTCAAATCATTTATTCTGGGATTGGAGTCTAGAGTCATTTTGAGTGCCTTGAGACTTGCAGTCATCAGTGGCAGGTTCTCTCGCCATCGACAGTTTTGGGAATACATCAATGTCCCCTGATCGATGGATTCTCTCAAGTGTTTGACCTCAACACATTTATTCACACTTGTTAGTTTGCACTCTAGTACCTTGATTCCCATTTTCATTATTGGTGGGTGATCTCGCGTCTGTTAACGGTATACATCAATGACCGGTAATCAGACGATGGACTACTATGTTCGACCTTGACACCTATATTCGCATAGTAGGACATGTACTCGTAGCGGTTTTTGTAGAAGACCTTCCAGATTGATGGCATCCACTATATGCTACCTCCTTGATCGTGCTAGTGTTCATGAGATTTCAGCTCTCGTGATTTGTTCCAGTATATGTCAGACATTTCCAACCACTATGGAGATCTTGATCTATTATATATCTTCAGCCTTTGTGGAGATCTTGGTCCTTTGTATATCTTCATCATGGAGTTTCTGATCTATGTATATTGTACGTGGTGATGAGCACATATGTGTTATCATGTTTCATGCCTATTCATGGCCATTGTACTCTTATGTATCCGGGACTGCTATATGTATTTGCAGTTATATGCAGAGTTGTAT
>LPNX010568158.1:12027-41105 GCA_001517045.1 Pseudotsuga menziesii
TAGTATCCATTTGAAAAGATATATAAGGAACCCATTGAGACATTGAAAGCAGAAGAGAGAATTTAGAGTATCGAAACTATAGTCCATTGTTGCCAGAGCTTATGCTTGAGTCTGCATCCCTTTGTCCCTTGGAGAACTGTTGTGTTCTTCCCAAGCTTGCCTTTTGCTTGTAAGCTTGCTATCGAAGTGATGGAGGATTGAGGTGGTGGAGGCCCAAGTGGGGGATTCAGTTTCTACGGTTCGCAGACATGCCGTCATAGGTTGTCACTTGTAATCTCTGATTCATATTAATAGAAATATCTTTTCGTGTCCAGTAATGTATATTTGAATGAATATTGTATCCATTGGAATATGTCAAATTCTCATACATTATTGATTATATATGCTAGAATAGATCTAACACCATGAAATATAGTATGCTTGTATTGTTTACTTGTTGTTAAGGACGTGCTATAACAATTCAAGCTGAAGATTGGAAAGCTCAATGGGGATCTACTTCAACCGTCCGGAATAAGGTATGAGGTTTGATCCTTTTGTGTTAGATGTTTTTATTTCTATTGCATATTGGGAAAGATTGATTTTTGGAGTCTAGCTGTCTGTTGTGGTACCCCAAGCCATACGAATTTCTCTCTGTAACAACTGGAAAAAAGGTCTTCTTCTCCCCAATAGATATGTAATGCCCACAACCAATATGTGGACAATGCATTGAAACTTGGGAAACCTAAAAATGCAATCTTAGGTGATTCTATTTGATTTGAATACACAATAGGGTTTGAAATAGACTTAGATTGAGAAATATTCTTAAATCTTTAGATAGGATATTGGATATGGGTTAATATATTAGAATAAGCAAACAAACTTGTATATCTCGTATTTGGACTATTAGATTATTAGGACAATCTACAATTGCATGTTAATATATACGTGTCATTTCATGAATAGAAATAATGTACATTGATGCTTCTTAATATGGTTGATAGAGTTGATGCATAGATGATACTTTCAAGTCATCTAACCATCCAAATTTACTACAATTATCTTCATCGGTGTTTTGGAACCTACACATCAGAAATTTGTGTTGTTGCAAAGGTTTATTTGAGCCCTTGACAAATTCATTTCATGAATGGATTGATTGTCATATTGCAAGAGAGGAAAATTCAAGAACCTAGATGATATGCACCTTTCCATCATGTTTCCCACCAACTTTTAACTTAGGTTCAAAGATGATCACAAATTAAAGTTATTGTCAATCGTATTTGACCCCCTAGTCAGTAGTGATATGATTCTGGGCTAGATTTGAGGACAAACCTATGCGTCAAAACACAATTTCCAGAAATCTAAGTGCTTATGTGGACTAGATAAAAAACAAGAATTATTTATTATTGAATCCTAGGAACTTTTCTACCATCAATTAGCATTAAATAGGAAATTTCAAGTGGACTACTACTATGGTCAATAGTAAAAAACAAAACCAAATTAATTACAGAGTAAAAATTATTAAAAACACTTGTAAGCCATCACAAGGAAGGATTGAAAAATATAACCTTGTGATCCAACCTCTAATCTTCATGATGCCTCCAAAATATTGTTGGTCGTGGTGTATCCCTTAAAAGAGTCATCGCTTATGATCATGGACTGTATGCCTTATGTACAACTAATAGGAATTTCACACAATGCCACAAGATAGATTTTGAATACTAACCTATGTCTTTGTACATATGAATATTTTGAATAGAAACCTCACCAATTAGGTCTACAATATAGAGGAATTGCAAAGAAAAATAGTATGGCACAGTTGTCATGTTGTATGCATTACTACAATACAATAAAATTATGTCATTTTTTGTGGAAAAGAAAAACCATACCTTAATATCCTTCATGTCCAACATGTCCCATAAACAATGAGCTACAATAACCATTAAAGTACTGAAAACATGAACAATAATAACAGCGTCAATCTATATTAGATATAAGTTTTTAATGAAAGACAACAATATATAACAATAGAAATATATATCATATCTAAACCATTTATAAAATCAACATAAGATGTCAGGGAAGAACTTGCTTATCCTTAAAAAAAGTGCTTCCAAACAAACTTCAACTTCTTAGCATTAGGTTACTTGCATGATACTCAACTAGACTAACATACTTGTGAAAGAAGAGAACCCCAAACTAGAAAAGACCCTAAAATAGATCATACAACCCTCACAAATAAAAAACATTAGTAGCACAATAGTACGACCAACTCACAATTAAAAACGACAACAAAGTACTCAAAAAAATCATATAAGTTAGTGCAATGGTGAATGGCACCTAAGGAGGGATCTTAAGGTCAGTGCAAGGGTGCAAATACCCCGTAATGGGGCACGCTAGTCATCAACAAGATGGACGCCAACATTTAAGGGTGTATATATGATCGTTACAATTCAAGGTTCAATCACGAGTCACCACAAGGATAAAAATCATATACAAGTAAACATGCAAGTCAATGTAACATAACAATGAAACATGACATCATACTAGGCTCATGCACATCAAGTCAACGTTAGGGTAGGTTATCCGACCTTATCAACTGTATGCGGTAATATGTCTCATTTGTCTCATGCAAAGAGTGGAATCTCATAATCATCATCACTGGATAAGGAATCCCATGTGGTCATATCATCTTCCTCAGGTTAAACCAACAAGGGGTGGCCATCCCCTTCAGTATAACCATAGTCCTCGAAAGATGGCACAAATATCCAAAAATAAGCTATGCAACAAAGTGAACAAAAATTTCACATGTAAATTGTAATAAGCACAAATATAGGTATATTAATTGTTTTGATTAGCACAATACTATCAAACAGAGAGAAACAATAATCATCAAAGTACTGAAAACAAAAACAATAATAACAGTAGCAATATATATCAAATCTAAGTTGTTAATGGAAGACAACAATGTTGAAATAAAAATAACATTAATATATTAGATATAAACTATGTATAAACGATATGGGCATGACATATTCCTCGGGTTAACTTAGGAAGGGGTGGCCATCCTCTTGAGGATAACCATAGTCCTAAAAAAATGTCACACATATTCAGAAATATGAATTGAGAAATAACATTCACATTATCAATCTCAATTCTAAAATATGACCATGCACTCACTAAATCAAGAAACTTGTAACAAAACTATAAATACTTCATTTCTTTACTCTGTCAAATACAAATCTTAAATGTATACAACTACCCTTTTTTTAATAAATTCCAAGATGGGGACATCTAATTCATTGTCATTTTCCTTTGTAGTTGTTGTTCCCTCTCTTTTTGTTCATTGTCTGGGAATTATCTCATGTACCATGCTTCTGGTACGTCGAATAGTAGGGAGTGGAGGTCACTAGAGAGGGGCATACCCTACAAAAAACATACATGTTATATGTTAGAATAATCAACCCATAGTTAGCTACCTTAGACATTAATTAATCCATTTTTTGTCTTATTTGCCTAGTTTCCATATTCCACCTTATGCAAGTTTTGCTCCATACATCCATAGTGGTCAAACTTGCTAAATTTGAGTCATGGATCGCTTGGGAAACCACTTGGAATCAAATATGCTTTATTCCTGGCCTCCCTAGTGCATGTCTGCTTTTTTTGCTTTATTGCTTGCTTTTTTTGAGTTTTAAGGCAATTGGGAAAGTTTGACTAGGTGAAGTTAACTTGTTTTTTGTCCTCATCATCCTCCACTCTTTTCTCCTATGAAAATCATGTATGAGTTGTCCTTCCACCATCTATTAGATTTCCTAATTTATTTTTCCAATTCGTGAACTCCTAGACAGATTTGGAAACTGCTTTATGCACCTATGGGGTATTTGCTTAGATTTAGTAAGCTTGCTTTTGACCAAATTCGAATGGAATCCTTATGCATTCAAATCTCTCATGTAATTATTTATTGTGGCAGCCTATGACTTCACAGGGTTGTTTATTGTACACTTATTCAATACAAATTAGTGTTCTGCTCCATATTCAGTCTCCTTTTGTGAGTAATTTGCATGTGTAATTGGAAATTGTTTTGAGTGTAATTGTTCTAACACCTGGGTTCAATTTCCACATGGTATCAAAGCCTTTGTATATCAATTTATCTCCTTCCAATTTGTTATTACAGGTTTTACATCATTGACTGCGAGCATTCTGCTGACTGAAGGGACAATTTTTGAGCTATGGATCAATCTTAGAAGATCATCTTGACTCCATTTAACTTCTTTCAATGGAAATATGAGATGGAGATACTTTTGAGAACGAAAGGCCTCTATATATTGACTATGGAAATAGAAGCAGAGCCCAATGCAGCTGCAGAGAAGATTAAATGGCACAACAGGAGGGATGAGGCCTATGGTCTCCTGTGTCTGAGCATATCCAGAGACCTCCTTTTCCATCTTGATGGATTGACATCACAAAATGAAGTATGGGAGAAGCTTGTTGATCTTTTTGGTAAGACAGATGAGATGAGGGGACATCAAATTGAAAATGAATTGATCTCCCTGAGTCCCAATAGCTTTGAATCCCTGCAACTCTATTTTTCCAAGTTCAAAGCACTTGTTTTGCAGCTAAAACAATGTGGGATCAAAAAGAAGGATGAAAAACTGGTTTTGGCCATACTCTCGAATCTTGGCCCTAACTATTCAGTGTTTGTATCGACCTTCTATTTCACAAAGTTGACAACTCAAGCCTGGAAAATGCCTAGGCTTGCAGATTTCATGGAATCTCTCACACAAGAACAAGATAAACTGGTGATGATGGGCACCATCAAACCTTCCAAAGACCAAGATCTGGTTTCTGGAGATTCAAGGGTGGATTCAAAAGGTAAGAAGAAATCTAAGAAGCCACCTGAGCAAAAGAGATACAAGAACAAGTCTCCAGAGGAGCCTCAAAGCTCCAAGAAGAACCCCCAGAAGAAGAAGAACAAAGGAGAAATGAGTAAGTGCGCATATTGTAGTAAGGGCAATCATTATGAAAGCTCCTGCATGAAGAAGCAAATTGACATGCTGACCCAAATCCTGGATAAGAATGGAATTTCCCTTCCAGACAGCTCAAAGAAGAGGGAAGGAGGATAAAATTCAGAAGATAGAGAGAGAGTTCATGCATTGGTTGCTGGCACATCATGCTCACCTAGTTTCATCATTGATTCTAGAGCTTCAAGACATATGGTTTCGACCAAGGAGGCATTCTCCTCACTTTACATGTCGAAAGGTCCACCAATAGTACTGGGAGATGATTCTCTCACTGAAAGTTTGGGCAAATGGAGGATTGATCTTGACCATGGTAAGTTCAGCAATGTATTATATGTTCTAGGTCTTGCCTCTAATCTCTTATCAGTGTATTAGATGACCCACACATGGTCTCCAAAGAATGTCATATTCTCCCCTAATGAAGTTGAGATCATAGAGATCTCAAGTGGTAAAGTCATTGCAAAAGGAGTTGCAAATCACACTTTGAAGGTATACATGTTCTCACACTTCCTATTCTACTCAAACCCCCCTGCTCTTCTGATTCATGCTAATGAGGCAAGCAAGATTTGGCATGAAATATTTGACCACCTCAATTACAAGTATCTTTCTGATCTTAGTGAAAAATAAATGGTCATACGGTTACAAAAGATTAAGTTTTCCAAAGGAGTCTGTCAAGGTTGCATCTTAGGAAAACACCTAGAGCATAAATTTGAGAAAGCTAGTCATGAGAGAACCTCTGCACCTCCTGAGTTGATCCACAGTGATGTTGCTGGCCCATTTCCTCATATGTCAATGATTCAGGCCAAATATGCATTGACATTCATAGATGACTTTTCTAGGTATTGCTGGGTTTACTTCCTGAAACACAAGTCTCAAGTTTTTAGCCTCTTCAAAGTCTTTAAGGCTTTGGTTGAAAACTAGTCTAGGAGGAAACTAAAGGTCCTCAGATATGAAAATGGTGATGAGTATGTCAATCCTGAGTTAATTCAATAATGTGCAGATGCAGGTATTTAGATGCAGCATTCTATCCCTTACACACCACAGCAGAATGGTGTTGCTGAGAGGAAGAACAAATCACTGAAAGAGATGGCAACATGCATGATGGAGGCTAAGAAATTGCCACCAAAGTTTTGGGTCGAAGCTATAAACTGTGCAGCCTATATCCATAATAAGGTGCCTCATAAACATCTTGATGGTATGACTCCTTTCGAAGCATGGAGTGGGCACAAGCCAGATGTGACCCATTTCAGGATTTTTGGCTCAAGGGCTTGGGCTAGAATTCCAACAGAAAAGAGGAAGGATTTGCTGCCCCAAAGCCAAGAGTGTCTATTTTTTGGGTACTCTAAAGATTCAAAAGGGTACAAGCTGATCAATTTGAGCACAAACAAATCCTTCATTGAAAGGTGTGTTTAGTTTCAAGAAGAACCCCTAGCAGCAGTGGAAGTTGGAGAATCCTCTTCACCACCAGAATCTCTGAATGTAAGTGAAGAGATAATTGAACATGCTGATTCTGATATTTCTGATAATGATGATTTAATTGTAGATCCTAACAGTCCTAGCAGACCAAAATTGGCAGCAAAGACCATTCATGTAGCTGGAGAACTAGCTGAAAATCCTAATGATCCTAGGAGGACTAGATCTCAATTTGAGAGTGCTCTGTGCATGAAAGATCCTATGTTTGCAGAGAAATGCTATCTGATGGTTGAATCAGACCCACAAAAATATGAATATGCAACAAATGATCCAAGATGGCAAAAATCCATGAAAGAAGAGTTCATCTCACTCCAGAAGAACAACACTTGGGAGCTGGTTGATCTTCCCCCAGGGAGGAAGCTAGTTCAGTGTAAGTGGGTTTACAAAACCAAATTTGCTGCTGATGGTTCACATATAAAGTACAAGGCCAGATTGGTAGATAAGGGCTACTCACATGTACATGGCATATACTACAATGAGACATTTTCACCAGTGGCAAAGATGGACTCCATCAGGATAGCCTTAGCCATTGCAGCTTCAAAGCAGTGGGAGGTACACCACATGGATGTGAAGTGTGATTTCCTTAATGGAGATCTCACTGAAGATATTTAAATGCATTAGACTCAAGGATTTTCTACTAAACCATCTCTTGTGTTCAGGCTAAAGAAGTCATTGTATGGGCTTAAGCATGCCCCAAGGGCTTGGTATGCCAAGATTGATAGCTTTTTGCTATCACTAAATTTTGTTCGATGCAAGTTAGATCCAAATGTCTATTTGAAGCTGATTCATGGTTCATTAATGATCATTGTTTTCTATTTTGATGACCTTCTCATTACAGGAAGCTCAAAGGATGAAATTGCCTCCTTAAAGGATGCAATGAACCATGCCTTCTCAATGACTGATTTGGGCTTATTGAGCCAATTCTTGGGGCTTGAGATTGCTCAAACCAAAGAAGGAATCAAAGTACATCAGTCCAAGTATGCCTTGGATTTTCTAAACAAATTCAATATGAAGGATTGCAATCCAAGCAAGACTCCTTTCCTTTCAGGAGTTAAGCTTGAAGAAGTCGATTCTTCACCTATGGTAAACAATACACTGTATAGGAAATTGATTGGATGTTTGTTGTATCTTACGCATACTCGACATGATATTTATTATGCAATAAGTGTGGCTTCAATATACATGGATCAGCCTCATGAGATCCATTGGAGAGGAGCCAAAAGGATCCTTAACTTTGTTCAGGGAACAAGGACTCATGGGATCTTCTATAAAGCTAAATCTAATATTGAATTGATTGGGTTTACTGACAGTGATTGGGCAGGTGACAACACGGATTGGAAGTCAATATCAGGATATGTGTTCATGCTTTCTGAAGGGCCAATCAGCTGGTCAAGCAAGAAACAGAGTGCCATTGCACTCTCATCTACATAAGCAGAGTACAGAGGAGTTGTAAATGCAACAACTCAATGTTTATGGTTGCAGGGGTTACTTGGTGAGTGTGGATTCGAATCAGAATACTCAACTACTATCTATTGTGATAATTAGAGTACCATTCGAATCTACATTGATCCAGTTCAGAAGCATAGAACCAAACACATTGAGATCCATATGCACTACATCAGACAGCTTGTGCATGATGGCACCATTCACCTACTCTTCTATTCATCTTCAGAACAAGTAGAAGATATCTTCACCAAAGTTTTTTGTGAGAAGACATTCAGCAATCTCAAATCACTGCTGGGGATTTTTGATCATGCTGTGAAACATGAGTGATGACAATATTTCCAAATTTTGTTTTACTGTCCATGTTTAAGGGAGGATTTTTCCCACTGGGTTTTTGCCTCTTTCCTTAGTTAAATGGACATGCAGTATGTAAAGGGTGACTAAGCCTTGTTTCTAGGCCCTATAATTTTCTGATATTTTACTCATAAGTCAGGCTTAAGGGGGGGTGTTAGAATAATCAACCCATAGTTAGCTACCTTAGACATTAATTAATCCATTTTTTGTCTTATTTGCCTAGTTTCCATATTCCACCTTATGCAAGTTTTCCTCCACACATCCATAGTGGTAAAACTTGCTAAATTTGAGTCATGTAGTGCTTGGGAAACCACTTGGAATCAAATCTTCTTTATTCATGGCCTCCCTAGCGCATGTCTACTTTTTCTGCTTTATTTCCTGCTTTTTTTGAGTTTTAAGGCAATTGGGAAAGTTTGACTAGGTGAAGTTAACTTGTTTTTTTTCCTCATCATCCTCCACTCTTTTCTCCTATGAAAAGCATGTATGATTTTTCCTTCCACCATCTATTAACTTTCCTAATTTATTTTTCCAATTCGTGAGCTCTCAGATAGATTTGGAAACTGCTTTATGCACCTATGGGGGATTTGCTTAGATTTAGTAAGCCTGCTTTTGACCAAATTCGAATGGAATCCTTATGCATTTGAATCTATCATGTAATTATTTATTGTGGCAGCCTATGACTTCATCGGGTTTTCTATTGTACACTTATTCAATACAGATTAGTGTTCTGCTCCATATTCAGTCTCCTTTTGTGAGTAATTTGCATGTGTAATTGGCAATTTTTGTGAGTGTAATTGTTCTAACACCTGGGTTCAATTTCCACATTATATAGATATAAATGAGTATTTATTATTGAGATATGTATTTCATTATTTCCAATATCATTACAATGATCTTTACTTATTGGATGACTATGTGAGACAACTGGAGTGTGCATTGGTTCTGTCATTTGTTCCTCTTCCATTTGAGCACGAGTAAATACATTCTCTTCCATTCACAGAATAAAATTTATTAGTACACATCCTCAATTACATATTTAAAATCATATTAAATATTTCTATTTTATAGAATACATACCTGAATGGATATGCTACTAGTCGCCACCATGAGGTAGCTCCCCACCATCATGTGGTACTTGTTCGGTACCTCTACCCTCACTACTTTTGTTGTGGTCACCCTGAAAAAAAAATATTTATTTTTTGACGTAATCATTCATGAATAAATTACACAAGTACATTATAATGATGGCCTTATTGGTTTTATTTACCCCTATGTCCATCAATGGGGAAATTGAGGTTTTCCCCAATATTTTTCAACGTTCCAGCACATGTTGAAAACTGTACTTGAAGCCGAGCCTCAAGTATTCTTCAGTGGATTCCTCTTGAAAAGCATTTCCCTGCAATGCATAACACCATGAAAATTGATTGTGATAAATCAATTATTTGTTCACTACAGTTAGAAAAAAATTTAACTACAAATAATGATCGTTTGATTCTTACAATTCATGCTCTTAGTTTCTGATATCCACCTTGGTCAAATTTTTGTTTCCCATGTTTTTCTATTCCTTCCTTTGTCACTTTATAGGTTTCATGGAGTCTATGAAAGGTTTCAAATATGTTATATATCATAACTTAAATATATTTAATAGTTAAAAAGAATGAACATTTTTCATTGAAAATATGATATGTGTCATACCTTTGTGAACCAAGTGGCCGAGTCTTTCCTTTGTTTCTCAATTCCTTCTTTTTTGTATCATCAATGAGCACCTTCCACTCCTGCTATGGAACCATCAGATGACGCTCATACTTAGGGATAATTTGCAAATTGTCCCTATAATTTTCCTTGACATATTTCAAATTTAAGCCAACTACTGCAGTGACACCTTTTTTTTGTTGAAGGCATCACCAAACAAGATGACCATGTGGTTCATCAGATCATCTTTCAATTTTCCATTCTGGGAACTCCACTGTGTACGAATGGTGGGCCCAAAAATATCCAACACCTTCTCATGCATGTTCTTATAAAAAACATAATTTCCTGAAAAAATAATATGATCATTAATTAAAAGTAATTTTAGGTATGTGGCTTTGAATTACATGAAAAAAAAAGACTGAATTAATTAAATAACACCTACAGTATTCAGCATATTTCTTGAAACACAGTCCTTGTCCACCAAGAAGGTAATGTGCAATGATCCCCCTCTAACCACACATATTGTTCCAGGATAGAAATTTTCACATTTGATGCTACTGTCCTCTCTAACATCCTGTGAAGTAATTTTGGGTGAAGGCCCCCTGCTAATCTATAAAACCCTGTTAGGTCATAGTATATAAAGGGTGTTGTTGGTAAGGAGATTGAAATATCCTTCTTGGTATGGTATATTGACAACATGTTGAACCATCTCTACTACCAATACCAACCTCTACAGCTTGTACTCGATGCACAGGTGTTTTCTTCAAAAAATCCTACAAAAACAAAACTTTAAATGATAATTCATAAATGAATATATTTCATAGTTTGTAAAATCTTTCAAAGATGGCACTTACCCCATACTATCCTATTTTTTGCCTCAAGTCATCAATTTCTTCTTTGATTTATTCAGTCTTGGGTGTGATTACAATCAATATAAGAAGTTCTTGATTGGACTTTTTCAAATCCTTCTTCACAGTTTCCATTCGGCCAGTTGAATAAAATATATATTCCTTAGAGACCAGCTCATCATCCTAATGTGGTGCACTCTACAAACATCAATGAATAAAAGTAATCAATTTATTTTTATCATTACATAAATCCACATAAAAAAATAACATGCATATAATAAAAAATTAATTACTTTAATCTTGTTTAGGTCGTATTCGTCTATCATTTACCTGATACGGCACCATTGGTGACTTTCCATGGATAGGATTCCACAATGCAAGTAGCAATACATATTCATATTGAAAAGAAAAAATTGAACCATGTCTAATAAATGTGATTAATGAAAAAAAAATTAAGTGTTAATATGAAAGTCACGTTTACTTGAGCAGAAGATACAGGTGTGTTCTAAGTACACTCATGTCACAATACAATAAGCATGATATCATCTTGAAATATTGAGCCCATAACCAAGAAAAATTTCAAATGTTAACAATTGTAACATAATCATGAATTGTGGTTACTATTACATTGGTGCTATTAGGTACTATTACGTTAACATTTACCTAATGCGACACCATTGGTGACTTCCCATGGTCATCCTTCAACAATTTAAGAAGCAAGACATATTCATATTGAAAAGGAACCATATATAATAAATGTCATTATTTAATAAAACTTTAGTGTTGATATAGAAATCACATTTACCTGACCAGAAGTTGTAGGTGTGTTCTGAGTACACCCCTACCACAATATAGTAAGCATGATATCATCATGAAATATTGAGCTCATAAGCATAAAAGAGATCAAATGTCAACAATTGTAATATAATCATAAATTGTGGTTATTGTTATATTTATGTTTACCTCGTCAGGTCCACTTGCTTGTGGCATCTGGCCATGATCACCTTGCAACAATATAAACATCAAGACATATTAAAAGTTAAAAGTACATATAATTAATATTGTTGAAAGAGAAAAATAATAATTTTTCAATCAAATTTTGAGTTAAATGTTGTATAAGATAATTATTCCCATAATAGAAAGCCCTGCATCTATTCAATTCAAATTGTAATCTATCAACAACTCTTCACCTCCAACTATTGATTTTGTTGCACATATCAATACATGATTTCATTCACGCCCCTCAAATATGCAATTCCATGGGTATCTTATGTGTTGTCCCTGGTTGTTTACTATTTATAAACCCTACGATATTTCTGGAATATTTTGGCCTTCCATAAATATACATAGTAGCTCCTTTGTTCATATTGTTGTCCAGTAGTTGTATATAATTTATTAAAGCTCCATATCTCTGCATACTTCGTGTATATCATACCAACAACAACCAGTCGTTGTGTTTGTCTCCTTGTCTGACATACTCCATCAATTCAATTTCAGTGTCATATTTGACCATTATTCCATCCATGGAAAATAACCCCAAGCCATGTAAAGATGATGGAGCAATGCAATAAATCCTTCCATTTAGGAAAAAATCCATATCCACTTGGGTTAGTTCCTTGGGTAGCCATCGTTTGACAAGATGTCTATACCTCAAGGGAAAATCAATGCCACCTATGCTCTCATTACCATAATTACATGATCCTCCTTTAGAAATAAAATGTTCCATGAGTCTACGAAATTGTATCCTTACCTTTTCACCTCTAGTTGATCTTGGCCTGTTAGACCTTGTAATAGACGTATCGCTTTCAACCTCTTCTATTCTATCTTCCTCACTCGAGGAAGATAGATCCAACAAGTACCTATTTTGTAGTACCTACAAAGATTTAGAGTCGACTCTATTATTATTTGGAAGTACAAGAAATATTTTGTAATTCTCATATAAATGTACCAATATGTATTATGTGGATATTGTGAATATGGATGAGACTTTGTATAGACAAGTTTTTTCTTATTGAAAATTTGAAAAATAAATGCACACCATTTCAAAGGAAAGTTCCCAATGGTGTTATACTTGGAATTTTTCTTTCTTTCCATGGGATAGAACCATATTTGGATGGAACCCCACATGGTATTTTTATTATCAAATACTTTATAGTACAATTTCAATTTGGTATTTTATCTCCAAGTTTTAAAAAAATTCTCCACTCTTCTATCTCACTCTTCCATAAAAATCAATGATGAATCAAGGAGGACACACCATATGTGCTTTGTTATAGGAAATTGTTGAAGTCTTTGTACAAATTGATTCCACATTTGTTCCTCCTCTCTATGTAATCCTATGCTAGTTTCCCTTTTCCATCTATGTTTCCAAATGGATGATAGAGCTAGGTCTATTGCATTTGCTAGATACTGAATGTATTGTGAAATAAGGGTATTAATTAAAGGATTAAGTAATTGGACTTGACTGACACATCCAACCTAGGGGCATCCCCTTGATATGAGTTGATTTACTAAATTCCATGTATAGTAACAATATTATAACTAATGAAACAAAACAATAACAATGTACATGAAAATAACAACATTACTAATCAGTAACAATATTATAACTAATGAAACAAAACAATAACAATGTACATGAAAATAACAACATTACTAATCAGTAACAATATTAATCTATAATTGTTTTGGATCAGCCTTATACTTAGATACTTTTAGGTTCTTATCTTGTCACCAAAGGCACAAGTCACCTAGATGAAAAAATCACATACCTTGAGAGAGAGCTTATGAGGGTTATAGTAGTAAGGGTACAAACCTTATATGCTTAGTCAACATGAAGAGAAACTTCAATCCTTTATCCAACACTTATTAGTAAGGAAAATACACCTTCACAATGCATCCATAAGAGACGTAACTCAACAGAAATGATACTAACATGTCACAACTAATCCTTAGAGGATGTTACAGATTTAGAGCCCATATTTAATGGTTGTTATAAGACCACAACATAGTAGAGAGAGGACAAGAAAACCACATCCCAGTAGGAGGAAGTCATATATTGTAGTGGGAATTTATCCCCTACGACGTGCAAAAGAACCTACCCTAGAAAAGATGGTTCTAAGGGTAGAGTTCATGGCGCAAGGCATTAGAGGAATTTTGGGGTCTAAAATGGGCCTCCTAAGGAAAATAATAAAATAATACTTAAAATAATAAAATAATATTGATTAATTTTGGAGGAAGAAAGAAAAAAACTACTTTTTGTGTTCGTATTTTTGACATATCTCCCTATGTTTTTACTCAAATTTCGATCAGAAGAGCTCGTTGGATGCGGAATTTGATTTTGCATCCAACGAGTACCCACACTGCATACTTTTGATGGACTCCACTACCCCAAAAACAAGAAATACCTGAAATACTTGGAATGGGGATCAAGGATCAAATAATGGGAGTCGATTAATACATACAACTGGAAGTACATAATGGTGGCCTCAATGGGAGGCTTAATACACATAGTGATATGAAGAAATAGTACATACGAATAATGGAATTCTCATGGAATTCAATATCACAATAACTGATGCTCAGTTGAATCTGAAGGTGTACAGTACTGTATGGACTCAATGACTGGGAGTAAGAATCTATGAGGTACAATAAATAACATCAAATATTGTAGATACACAAAAGCTTCACTGAGGGGCTTTCAAACACTGTCACTAATGCCACCTAAAAATCACAAGGGACATCAAACTGTATGGGTCCCAAAATAACGTCACCAATGTGCTAGATTCAGGTGAAAACCAGGGTCTTCGACCAAATAATGAAGGAACCAATACCCTATACGAATACCAACAGTGCAATGATGGACTTTAAGTTGATCACGTGAGACACAACCAGTCCAAAAGGCACTAAGGAATCCTTTAAAGTGGTCCAAGGAACTAATCAGTGAGGTGGATGAAACCAAGATACAGGGACCTCTGGGTCTATCCTCCAGAATATATGTGTTGACATTGATAGAGGGATACAGGAAACTACCAAGGCAATGAGGTTTCCTTGATAGAAGCACGAGGGGGACAACTAGAGATATGAAAAAATAAGGGTACCGACACACTGAATGGAGAACAAGGAAGGGGAGTATGGGGGACTCAAACTTCCTTTGTTTAGAGTATAACAGTAAGCCTGAACTAGAATGAAGTGATACTGACTCATGGGGAAAGAATCATAGCTGCGGAACAATGGAAATGACTGTAATGGGTAATACAGGAAGGAACTCGACATTTGATATCTATGATATCTAAGGGAGACTCATTTCAAGGTACTCTGAACAAAGGAGACCCAAGGGGGTAAATTTTCCACAATGGGAGACTATATGCAATATATGTGGTCACAGAAAGGAAAAATTTGGGCCTTCTTCATAGTTTAAGGAGCTGAAAGAAGGGATAGAAGTATGCTCAGTATGATAATATCTCGTGGATTTTTCTCAATCCCAAGATGGTAAATGCTTGATGGTGTTTTCATGTTTGGAGATCTTGAAAACATGAAGAAGACTCCATTGGGTCTCTTTTTTGTACAATAGTCTCCTAAGCCTGAAAAAGGATAAACGTGTACAAAGGAGAACTCTCCCAGCCGAAAGGGGTAGAGAGAGATTGTTTCCATAGGTAGTCCAACCAGGATGAAAAAGGTTAAATCTATACTGATTGGACGGTCATTGAAATAATTTTACAAGCATGAATGAAACCAAGTTTGCTCGACGATCTTTTCTTTGTGAGAGGGATGGAAAAGAGATTAAATACAACCCATAAGTAAGATTTTTTGCAAGTTATTGTCCCAATGTCCAAAAACTCATAAAAGAATACATGGGAACCATTCCTAGCTGGAAAGTTCTAGCATGGTCCTTTTCTTTAATTTCTCTACGTAGTATAAAAAATGGATAAATAATACCACATAGATTCCCTTTAAAATAGTTTAATAGCGTGAAAGGAAGCAACCGTGCTCGGCAATATTTTCTTTCTTTTAGGAGTCAGAAAAGAGCTTTATAATAAATCCATAATGGTAAGTCAAGCAAGGAGGAAGTGTTCGATGTACCAAAAGGGATGATTTTGTGAAAATGTCTAATATGGATAAAAATAACAGTGGAACACTAGTGGGGCCTCATTGTAGGACATTGAATGGTTGTAAAATAACATAGAATTTCTAGCATGGATGTAGAGGAGGGCTCATGAACATGTCAATACATAAGGGGTTCAATTTTCCTAGTGGCATGCAAATCGAGGGGATCGACACTGCAACCATATCTGGGAGTGTGCAATGGGGGACCATGCGAGCCTCATATGATGCAATGGTGTGATATAATGATCAGGGAGGGAGGGGGATTGGTGGGTCATTTCTTCACCATGGATATTTTTGCATGTGGAAGATTCCTATCCCTATAGAGGACTATCCATATCTTGGAAAGGACTATTGGGGAGATCGAGGGATGCCTCGAATTCCAGGATAGGTCTGGGGACCTGACAGTATGTATACATGACTCTTTGTGGTTTCATTCATATATAGTATACTATCATAGTTGTATATAATTCATAAATGTCATAGATACTGATGAAAAACTATGTGCATGTGCAGACGTGGGACTGCACCCTCCAACGGGGTACCAATGACATAGGGGCAGGGTGGAGGGGTTAGATCCACCCACTCACATGAAGAGGAGGAGGCGGGGTGCTATGCTAGACTCACTATAGTTGGACATGGAGTGGCTATTGGAGGGGGTGACCAAATATGGATGGGTGGTAGTACCTAGAAGATGATATGATCATCGTGTGCTAGAGAGCTGCTCTAGAGTGGATCTCTTTGATGAGGAGGACCATGGTTGTTGTGGAGTATGTAAGAGTAGGGACATAGGGGGATGTGCCGATGGAGGAGGATAGATCAAATGTGGAGGAGGACAATGAGGAGGACATAGATTCAAAGGAGGATTACTTGGACTAGCAACTTGTGATGCTTCCTCCAATGCATTTGAGCATGGGGGTTTTTGTATGATATGTATGATTAGACAAGAAATCCAGTGGAGCTTCTGTATTGACCATGATGATATGATATGAATGCACATGGATGCATATTTATTTATTTTTATGAGTTTGATGAGTCTTTTGTTATGATGATGAATATGCCTATATGCTGTATATGATATATGTATGCATGACTATATGATGATGCATGATGCAAATTATTTCCTATATGTGATGAGTGATGTGCCACTCTAGAACGTCATTATCCATTTGGTCTAATACACTATTGATACTTCTAGGAACATGCATAAATGAAATGGATTCGAAATTTCTAACCAAGTGTCTAGTGCGTAGGAAATTTCTAAAGGGATAGGGATCATGTACTCGGTAGCAATTATTCAACTGGGGAACAAGAAACTGGGAGTCTAGGAAGACATCAAGGTGGTGAATACGCAAGTGAAGGGAGATGGCTAGGAGACCATCGATACCATCATACTCAGCTTGGTTGTTGATAGAAATACCAACACGCATTCCATCGATATGGATCAACCCATGTGAGGGGGCATAAATGACCCACGCATCTGAGGCAAGATTAGGAGACCATCTACTTTCACCATCAGCAAAACCGACATAGGAGGGAAATGTAGGATCCATATGGAACAACCAAGGAAACAAACTGTGAGACTCATGGTAAAAATAATGTAAAACAAGAAAGAAAAACTATGATACAAGGGTATGCAGGTTGGTCGGGTTAGGCATAGAATATATTGAGGTAGATCCCATTGCAGGGATTCTTTAAGAGGAAAGAGTCAGTGAGGAGATATGCCCCCTTTCCGAGACATCGATGGATGGCATAAGGGACATACCACATGGATTCAAGCTTCCCATTTCCAGTCTTATCGTGGGCTTGGTCATAGAGAAGGACAAGGTCCCCCTTGTTAAAGGTGCATGGGTCGACGTTGGAGTCATAATAGGACTTCTATTAGGTCTTAGATGCTTCGATCATTTGGAGAGTGGCACAACGGTCCTTATCAATTTGTTCAAGGATAAGTAGGCTCTTTTCCAATGGTGACGTATCAGGTATAAGCTTGATGTTGAAGTGATGGAGTCTTCCATTCAGTGGAAATAATTGAATCCACACCGTGGAATAAATGAAATGGGGTAAAACTGGTAGTGATTTCAAGGATCTCTCTGTCGTCACGAATGTGGTGCCAAGATATATTAGGGGGATCTTCCACATTCAAGGAGGGGGGAGGAATACTAGAAGTAGAGATCGTATAAATGGTGTTATTGGTGTCCGAGGAATAGGGCATAGGGTGGAAATCATCAAGTATAGTGATTTCAGACTCACAGGAGTTCTTGCGAAGGTCACTAAGGAGATACTAGTACTCAAGCAGGTTTGGGAAATGGTGGGAATGATGACCATATATGCCACAAACTGCACATGGGTGGTTGGCTCATAGTTATTTATTTCTAACCATGGGTATGGATGGTATGTTGACAACTAGAGCGTCATCGGTATCACTGCTATGCACATGTGGGTGTGAAATATTGGAAAATCATGACAATTTTGTGTTGCATGTACTTGGACATCACATAAAGCACAAGTAGGACGAGAACCTAGTTCTGTCAAGGCTTTGGGTGCCTTTCCCCCAGTATTCGTGGAAGGATGGGGGGGAAACAATAGTGGGAGAAATAGTTATTTCCATACTAGGGGTTGGGTGTGATATTGTCTCTATAGGTTGGACTGGTTTCAATATGATCTGTGGTGTTACGGGAAGGGTAGGGGGATCAAGGTACAACACAAGAATACCCAAAGTGAAACCCGAAAGGTTGAGAGTATCCATTAATTTCTTACTCATAATTCAAGAATGTTGAAAGAGGAAGGGGATCATGTGTAAGGGGAATGAACCCCAATAATTCCCCGATGTCTACAGTTGGGGTTGTGGATGATGTTGCGAAGAGGTCAGAATGTTACTCGATGTGATAGTGCATAAATCTGATTGGTCGGTCATCGAAGGAGGAGGTTGTAGGGACAAAAGGATTCCCGTCAGAGGATAATTGGTAAATAGTTCTAGACCAATGACAAACATGGAAGGTATGGATGCGTTATTGATTGTGGTGTTGATAGTAGGGAGGACATGGTCTTGAGTGGCCAATCCTTTAGGATCATAATATGTCAATTGGTTAATAGTCATTATCTTCCTATCATGGGGGGGTATTAAGAGTTAGAAGAAAGAAGAGGAAATGACTCACATTGCATACATATAATTATGTACAAGGAGGAGGTTGTAATCGAGTTGGGCGTTGCAAAGCTCAATGTCAATCAACACAGTTTTTATGGTTAGCTCAATGAGAACATTCATGAGAACTCCTTGTGGTTCAGTAGTGCAGCCATTGTAAGCACGGAGGGTGGTGGTTGAAGTTTGATGGGTTGGGGATCCAATTTTCCTCCAAACAAAGTTTTACATAACACATATGGATTCCCCCTCATCAATGAATTCCTAAATTCTGAATCATGACCGAAACCTGGAAGGCTACAGATAATGGAATATGGGGTTCTCCTTGATCCAAGTCAAAAGTGATTAGTCTTGAATCATAAAGATTGAAGACACCTAAAGTGGATAGAAAATATGTGTGTTGTGAAGGACAATTTTGGAGGACTTTCAGAGCAGACATGGCAAAGAGAGACTGGGACAAGTCGTAGACTATACTGTAACTAAGAGCAGCTCTGGCAGTGGGATTATTTGCAATGTGACACAAAGGGAAATGAGGGACTTTTTCAGTCCCATATGTGGGTGGTGTCGACAAATGTAAGGACATATCAAGAGTGATAGAGGTAGATTCCATGGAGGTATTAACAATTTCCATGGTGGAGTCATATTGGTTTCATCAACTCTGTAAGTTAACATCACATGAAAATGTAATAAGGTGATGGACACTAGGATCAATGGGTTGACCTGCATACATGGGTGCAATATTTTTTGGTACCAAGGGATGGGTTGCAACAATTCCTTGATTTGGAAATGAGTTTTGCAGCACCATAGGAGGAGGACCTTATGGTGTCGGGTTTGGATGTGCCAGAAAGACCGCATTATGTTCACGTTTATTATCTCTTTGTATTAAATGGAGGGATTAATTGATATGGGGGCAGTGATGTGTATAATGTCCGTAAGATTCACAATTAATGTTACACAAATGTTTAGTCCATAATTAAGGGTTCTTCCCAAGTTTAGGTGGACATGGGGGGTTATGTGTAGGGGGATTAGCTCCATTTTTATTTGTAGGGTTGGCTTGTTTGCCACCTCCTTGATTTTGTTTGTTTCCCATGTTCCTACCTCTCTGTCATCTTCCCTTCCCTTGTTGGTTATTGGAGGCAGTTTCATTAGGTAGGTTATGCTAACCGTAGACCATTCCTTGAGGAATAGGAAAATTCGAGGTCGGAGCAAGTGTGGGTTGCATAAGTGGTTGGTAGTAGGAATGGGAATATGGAGGGAATACAAATCCTACCATATTTCCATTAATTCCAAGTTCTAAGAAGTTCAATCCATGAACGCGAGGAACTGGTGTGGGAGAATCATATGAAGGTGTGGCTTCGGACAGAGCTACTACGTGTGAAAATTCAAGGGTGTAGCTAGGTTGGGAAACACTAGGGGTGTTATTGGAGTGAGGTGACATTGAAGGAGAGTCCATGTATAGGTGGGGATGCTGGGTAATAGAGCCAATCACTCCATCAACAACATGGGATTCCCCTGTTGTATCTTGCCATGAGGAGCCGTCACAAGGAGAATCAGGTACGATGGCATACAAATAACCCAATTGGGCATAGATGAGATTGAAATGTTGTGTTTTGAGGATGGATTCTTCCTCATTTTGCGGGTGCTCAAATGTAATATCCTTGGAGATATGCAGGGTAATGTTCTGAGAAACCAGTCGAGGAAAATCCTATCATCTAACTGGATTTTACACAATCTACGAAGACGACACCACTTATGGATATGAGTTGTGATTAGGGTAGCAGTGCTCTGTCAATAGGACAATAGGATTTCCACTACCTCATCATAATGGATGTGTAGTTGGAAGTACTAGAGAAACATCGAGTAACAAGGAAAAATAGGGATAAGTAGCATGGGGTAGCTCAATATACCATTTGGCTTCCACACTAGTGAGCATGCATTGGAATAGCCACAATAAGATAGAATCATATACTATGTTGTTAGAGGAACACAATAAGTGGAAAGACATGATGTGGTTTTGAGAATCTTCTCCCACCTTTCCCTCAAACTTAGGGATGTATGATGGGATTTTGGTCGACATGGGAGGCCACAACGAGTCATGAAGGATGGGGTCATTTGTCAACCGTGCCAAATTAGGCAGGTTGAGACTATAAATAAATGGTACACTAGGACTGTGACTAGATCGAGGAGGTCCAACATTTGTGCTGGGACCAACAGTCATGTAGTTTTCGCATGTAAACGAGGATTGGTATGGCTGAATTTATATAGTATGAGTAATCACTGGAATGGTGTCAATATCCGGAATAGTGGTAGGAGGGATAGTTCCCCCATGCATAAATTTAGGTGATTGAACCTTGGTGGCTAGAGTGGGAACACCACTAGTGGGTAGTAGACCAACAACAATGTGTGTGGTGGAGAGGTGCCCACTAGGACCAAGACCTATAGCTCCCACAGAAGGGATTCCCGGTATGATGGGTGGAGAAGTCACAAGGCTAGTATCAACCATCCCCTCTTGATGGGGTAATGAACAAGATAGGTTTGGATTGATAGGAATATGAATATGAATAAGATGTAGTGTATGGATCTGATGGTGAGGAACAAAGTTGAATATGGATTTTCTGGTGATGGTTCAAGGAACCGAACTGAGGGGTATTCCCCCAAATTCTCTATTAGTAGTGTGCTAGGGAAATGATGACGTGATGGTGTGCTATATAATGAATGAATGCTCAAGGGTGCCGAACGCAAGCTCAAAATTCTAAATAAATTCAAGTGTACATAAGGATATATGATAAATGGTGGCACGCATTCCAAAAAACAATATCTAAAACCAAACTGCAACAACATGGAACAACATGCAATTCTACAACAAAGCAATCAGAAATCCAATAAGAAACACTACCTATAAAGAAAATGACGCACTAACCTATGGGGTACAAGTGCAAGCAAAATCCTAGCTACAAGATGGAATCCCCTCACAAATCGTATCCTACGTTGGGTGGTTAAATCCACAGTCAAACAATACAAAATGGAAGAAACGAAGGCTAAGAGAATCCCACTACTGAGAGGGACCTTGAGTAAAAGAGCCCTAATATACTAGAAATTAGGTTACCCCATTCATGACACGTTCGGGATGGTTTCCTGGCACTTCATCCCTATGGTTCTCGGCATGCACTAGGACGACTATGAAGGGTTAGCCTTCGGTGTAGAATGGAGTGTGGTATTTTTCCCTCACTTCCAAAACCCCTTCGTTATGGATTAGTCCCACAGTGTGGGGGGGCTCTCGAAAAACTAGTCGGGACCATGTCAACAAGTACTGGAGGATTTTGGTACCCTAGAGGACAACAACTATGTATTATATTTAAATGAAAACAAGGTTTTATTAGGATGTCTATCCCTAGAGTGCTAAATTAACTACAATTTTGTTTTGGTACTCAAATTAGGTTACAATGTTGGTTGAGTTAAGTCAAATTTTAGGCTTAGATTGGGGTCATGAACCAAGATTTTTACTTTAAGGTGTGAGATGTGTGCACAAGTGATGTTTAATGTCTAAACACCAACGATCTCATTGTCAAGACACAAATGCAGAAAAATGAATAACAATAAATAATAGTAAATATTTTCAAAACAACTAATTCTTCCAGAAAACAAAATGTACACAAGTAAATGAGTGCATAAGGAGCTTAACAGGATGTAGGAAGCACACGGGGGTCTCAACTACCAAGCTCTACTAAGGGGGCTCACATACAAGGGAAATAGGATCACAAAACAAACCAGGAGTATGTAGGAAATCAGATATGGAAGGAAATAATTGAGGAAGGGGTAGAACACAAACAGGGGGTCTGGAAAGGGACTCAAACACCTTAAAGGACTGAAAAAAACTATAGGCCGCACCTATCGATGGAAAAGTTGTAGTCAGGGTTGCATAAACCTGTAAAATTGTCACGATTTGGATAGGAAATCAACAAAAATAGTCAAGTGACACAAAACTAGGTCACCGTAGCGAACGAGATCGCTATGGAATCCTAAACAAGTGTAATCTATAGTTTTGGTCCAGGTCGCACTTATCGTGGTAGAAGGAATAACCTAGGTCATGCTTATCAAGTAAAAAGGTGTGACCTAGGTCATAGCTTTCTACTGGATAGGTGCAATCTAAACGTAACGAAGAGTTTTTTAAGGAAAAAAATGTCATCTTGGGCGGGNCACCTGCAAAAACAAATATCCAAGGGGATCGAGCCAATGGAGTTTCCAGAACTGTAGTGGGGATTTCTCCCTACTACGTGCAAAAGCATCTATCCTAGATCATTCTTCTCTAAGGGTAGATTTCATGGTGCAAGTTATTTCTGAATATAGACTTACAACAGGCAATAACAATAAATTTATATTTGTATTTAACTAATGCAATAAAATAACAAAAAATACCTTTATAATGGGCCACTGCAGCTGCTTGAGGAAATGGTCTACAGGCTCCCACGATCCGGGTCTCCATTAATCTCCAACAAAGGTTTTTCATTGAAAAATGGATTAATTGTTACACAGAGAGAACTCGACGTGCAATGTGGGATAGTGTGGTGAAAGGATATGATGGACAAAAAGTGAAAAGTGAAAAGTTAATGGAATGTAAAGTTGACAAAAAGACTTTTTAGGGAGACCTTCACAATGTATATATATGGTGATCCAATATTTTTTGACCCATTGTATTCTATTGCGCATGGTTTTTAACCCATTCTAGTTTTAGGTTTTTTCGATCATTTTTGGAGAGAGTGGGGTTATGTTGCAATAAATGCTCAACTTCCCTATATTTATGGGGGAAGGAATAATAATGTTTTGGATTAATTTTAGTGGAATTTAATTGTGAAGGAAAAAATGAAGGGAATAATGGTGGGACTATGATGTATAATTATGGTTTGGACCATAGAGAGATATGTGGAAAAGTTTTGGTGTTAACATATACGACTTAGCAGGAGAAACACAGTCACAACCAGTAGACAAAAAACAATCAGAACCAATAGAGAGACACACAGTCACAACCAACAAATAAACACAGTCATACACAACAGAGAGACACACAGTCATGGCTAGCAGAGAAACACATTTGCGACCAACAAAGAGAGGTACCAAACAATCATGAAGTTTAATATTGGAAGGTAATAGATAGGCCAAGAAAAATCCAAAAAGGTCACTGCTAGCAACAAAAGGGTTATAACCCACTTCCAATCCCAATACATCAACTCCAAGTAGCAGAAACCATAGCTCCGTACTCAAAGAATAATATCAAACTGTTTTCTTTTTGTCAAGATTCCACACACAAATGAAGAAGTGACACTTTAATGTATAATCTTGATAGGACTTCTAAAAAGATCATTCAACTAATCCTAGCTTTTAGTAATTTTACCAATATAAATTAAATTTAAGGTACCAATAGTTAAATGAGCTTAAAAAAATTAAAACTATAAAATAAAAGTTGACTTAGGATAGGGTATAAATGGTTAAATGGTCTTACAAAATAGAAACCATAAAATAAAACTCATCATACTATGCACACAATAAGATTGCTAGGACCAAGTAGAATAGAAAGGACCATAAGTCAACCAAAGGGGGTCACAATATGAAGATAAGGAAACCATCATACACATAAGACCAAGGTGTATAACCAACCCCTTTTACCCATAGGACCAACAAGACCAAGGACTTTAATCTTTTCTCTCTCTCAAGGTACATTATTTCATATATTTTTATCATCATTGTATAAGGAGAAGATCCAAACTAGATGATGTGATCCAAATCCATAATAGTACAACAATAACATCTGAGTAAAATTTACAACATTGTGCTAGATACAAAGCAATAAGATAATTTAAACATAATTTTCATGTCTTTCAACTTTAACACTCTTCCATGATCCTTGTGCTAACGTTGTTCCTTGAGATGTATAGTAACAATAGTACAAAAGAAAATTCAAGGATGGTAAAATAATCAAAACATAGTAACAAAAGATGTTAAAGTTTTAGTATTTGCATGAAAATATACTGTACTGCATAAATATAATTAAAAAAAATATTCAGAATGGTACTGGTGGAATAAATTTCATCTCTTTGAACTTTAACACTCCACTGGTCACTGTGTTAATGTTGGTCCTTGAGTTGATTAACCAAATCCCATGTATAGTAACAATATTATAACTGATGAAACAAAACAATAACAATGTACAGGAAAATAATGACATTGCTAATCAATAACAAAGAACAATAACAATACTAATTTAGAACTAATTTGGATCAACTTTATACTGAGATACTTTTAGGTTCTGCTCTTGTCACTGAAGGGACAACTCACCTAGATGATCCAATGAGGTATCTTGAGAGAGAGATTATGATGGTTATAATAGTAAGGGTACAAACCTTAGACTCTTATTCAACATTCAGAGAAATGTCAATCCTTTATCCAACACTTCTTAAGAAGGTAAAGACACATTCACAACCTAGCTCTAGGAGACATAAATCCACAGAAATGATATTAATATGTCACAACTCATCCATAGAGGATGTTACAGATTTAGAGACCAGCCTTGGTGTTGTTATAAGAACACAACCTGGCATAGAGAGGAGAATAAAGACACATCCCAATAGGAGGAGGTCATATATGACTTAGTAGGGTAGACACAGTCACAACCAGCAGAGAAGCATAGTCACAACCAGCATAGAGAAACACACTCACGATCAATAGTGAAACAAAGTCACATCCAACATAGAGACATGTAGTCACCTCCAACAAAGAGACATACTCATGGCCAACAGAGAGAGGTACCAAATAGTCATGAATTTTAATCTCAGAAGGTCATGGATAAGCCCAACAAAAGACAAAAAGGTCACTTCTAGCAGCAGAAGGGTTATAACCCACTTCCAATCCCAATACATCAAATCCAAGCAGCGAAAACCTTAGTTGCGTACTCAAAGAATCAGATCCAAATCCCATCGAGATCATAATTGTGTCAAAACAACTCATAGAGGTCAGAACTCAAGTTCAATGATCACACATATGGTTGCAACTAAGCATAGGAGACATCCAAGAATACTAGACCAGGTCTGAACAACCATACAATTGTTAGCTCTGACTCTAATAATCAACAGAAAGGTTACAACCCAATTCTGGGCAGCTAAAATTGGTCACGACCCATACTAAAACAATTACAATAGGTACGAACAAAAACTTACCCACAGAGCAAGCCATGAATAACAGATCCCAAAATAGGTCACAAATCAATAAAATTCATAGGGTTCATAAATAAGGTCACGTAGCAGCCCAAGGAACAATAACATAGTCATGGACTATCTCAATGAGCACAAAACAATCACGACCCAACTCAAGTGGTCATACAAAATAATACAATAAATTTAAGTTGACTTATGATAGTGTACCAATGGTCAAATGGTCTTACAAAATAAAAACAATAAATTTAAGTCATCGTACCAAAGGTGGTCATGGTACCACATACAACAAGGGTGCTAGGACGAAAAGGACCAAAAGTCAACTAAGGGTCACAATAAGGTGATAAGGAAACCCCCATACCCATCAGACCAAGGCATACCATAAATATGGGGAAATAATTCCTTTTACCCATAGGACCAACAAGACCAAGGACTTTAATCTTTTCTCTCTCAAGTTATATTGTCACACATGTTCCATATATATTTTTATCATCACAGTATAAGGAAGAAGTGTTAAAGTTTTAGGGTTAGGTGAAGATTTGACATAAAAAATAAAATGGTATACTTAAGATAGGGTACAATGGTCAAATGGTCATTATGGTAGGTTAGATATGATCCTTGGAAATTATGTGATGATAATTCAATTAACATAAATCATATATCTTCTAGATCCTCTGGAGCCCAATGTTTCTCCTTAGAAAATTCTATCGGGATGTGATCTAGAAATAACTTGGAGTAGTTGTTTTCGAGATGACCCAATATCAAATCCTAGCAGGGAAGCTCCTCCCTTGCATCGGGTATACCATTTTTGGCTTACAACTAGGCCACTTTTGTTTCCAATTAGGCATGTTTTCTAATAGATGTGGCATGAATTTGTCTTATTGATATTTTTTCCAATTGTTGTTTTTGTGTTGTTGTACCCTACATGCATGTAATATCTAAATCCATGATTAGCAATACTTTGTGTTACTTGTAATGGTTGTCACATTTATATATTCAAACTATTTTATTGCTAACTAATAATATGCTCAGGCTTACTAAAGCTAAGATTCTTAGGTTGAACCAAAGTAATTTCAATCTAAAGTCTTACTCATTTCTAACTTATAATGTATAAGCTTAGTCTTTGTCAACTAAAATTGTAAACATTCCTAGGAATTCTACCACAACTTTATGCAATACCCAATATAATGCAACCTATGGAGTTGTATTAATTAGAGGTGTCATATATACAAGTTATATAACATGTAGCCTCATCTTGTTTAAGTTGAAACTATGGTCCAGTCATGCAATAGTCCATGAAAAGGATTAGCATGTATCCTTTATAATTATACATAAACTCCATTTAAAAGCATTCTCAATTTATATAATTTCCATGTAAATATTTCTTATTCCTAATCGCATCTTTAAAATTAAATCGTACTTGGACTTAGATATTTTATTGTCTAGTTCCATCCCTTCACTCAAGGTAAATACTTCATTTGAAAGTCTAATCAAATTGAAATTGTGATCCTTGAAAAGGATTTTTGTTCATACTAATACTATGAAAGGATTGCTACATATTGCAAGAGGATTGCTAGATCATATGTGTGCTATTGTGCAAACATTTAATTAAAACAAATCACAATCGTAGAGCCAATGGAAGAGACAAACTAAGTATTAATAGCATCATATATTAGTGAGAAGACTTCATGTAACAAACTATCATATTAGGCCCACTTTCAAATCACCAAATAATATTTTCATTGTTCCACCAAGTTTCCAGGATGATAGAGCATGGAAAGACATCCAAGGAATATGTAGAAGTACCCTCCAAATTTAAGGGAACCTTGTAGAGAATCTTGGGGTATTCAACATAGTGGGCCGTGTTTAAAAGAATAAAAAAATTTAATTTACAATTATATCACCATTGTATATCGCATTATATTTAGAAAATTGAAAAATCAAAATATATAGTCTTATATATCTAAGTGTTAAGACAATTAGATGACTCATAAAAGATTACAACAAATATCAAGTGAAAAAAGTAAGATGCAATCATACTAAAATGAAAACTATGAACTCTTAATCTATTATATCAATATTCAAATTTTAAATGTCTAAGGACTTGAACAATCAAGTCTCCACATTGTATCAACTTAACACTATTTAGAAGTGTCTCCAAGGTAACACTTCCTAGCAACAATGTCTCCACTATCCATTATTGAAAACCCTTATCTATTGAACACTCCAACAACCACAAGTTAAAGGTTCAAACTTAACACATAGACACAAGTTGAATGCTCCAGTAGCTAGCTAACACACAACCCATGGGTTCATACTTCAAGGAAGACGTAGCTCACATGGGTAATGGGATTAGGACCTATGTCACACATGGTTTGACATAATATAGAACCCTATAATATATCAATAATATCATGTTTCCTATCATTTCACATAACACAAACACACATTTTCAATAGCTCTCACACAACCATGACAAAGGAAAATTAGGAGGCGTGGGAGAACACATATTTCAAGAAATCTAGAAAAATTCTATTACAAGGACTTCTATGACATTGAATTTTTTAGTAAACATTTTATTTATTTCATTTAATTTGTAAAAATTATGCATTAAAGAAATATTCCATTAAAATTGGAAAAACTAATCCTAGAAAGAATGTTTTTATTGATCACAAATTTTATTTACTCCAAGTGTTTTTAATATACAATCATAAAAAATGAAATGTCGTATCATTTATAACTAGTTCGGTATGCCATAAATTAGGAGGAGTATATGAAAATCTGTAATTTGTTGAATCGTGAGAAAAAATATTCATGAAGATATAAAATG
>LPNX010568168.1:0-63905 GCA_001517045.1 Pseudotsuga menziesii
ATCCTTTTTCCAAGTTAGCATCACATATTTAGCTTGTATTTGAGCAATTTTTGAAGCAATTTCATAGTTCTCGGGTTATGCACAAATTTTAATTAAAAAAGGTGATCAAATTCAATGAAAAAAGCCCATTTCTGAAGCAATTTCAAAGTTCTCGGGCTAAATTTTTATCATTTGAATATCAATTAAACGCAGAAACAATAAATTGAAAAAATTTGGGATGGCCATAGATTGAAACATACCTTGTGCCATTGAAGCTTTGAACACGGTGAGCTTGAGTGAAATGTAATCTTAGAAGGGCATCTATCATATGGTAATGAAAGGGGAAGATTGTTCTACATTAGCACCCACCAGCGTTCAAATTAGAATCATACTAGATCAAAGGTAAGAATGATAGATCAAAGGAAAGAATGATCAGATCTAGAAAAGAAAACATCATATATTAGATGGATCTTCAACATGTCAAAGGAATACACATCAATTCACAGAATGGACTGCCACATTGGTGCATTTGTAGTGTTAACCAAGCAAGAGCTAGCTCAGGTTGTTTATTTCAAGGAGACATATTTTACACCATCAAAACATTACAAATGAAACATTCAAAAGAATACCAATGAGTCATTAGAGACCGCTACACTGAAGGAATTGAGATCATTATTCTTTATTGATTAAATTTCCTAGGATATCACTGCCTAACTTGCCAGAAGATTTTATTAGTTTATTTTTTATTTTTTTTATATTGTAATTTGATTTTAATTTTAATTTAGTCTGATTATAGTTTAATTTTATTCTTTCAGTTTTGTTAACTTGATTTTGTTTTAGATTTAGTTTATTTATAGTTTGTTTGTTATTATTGCATATTTCCAAGGAGTGAGATTGAGGATATTTCTCTAATCATTTCGTAGATGTGGATACAACACCCTGACAGAAATCAACTTATTCAAGTGTCGAAGAAGATGGAGAGATACCGATAGTTTTCGAGTAGAGATTGATCGACCTATTCAATTTTGGAAAATGGAAGCACTTTGTCATTGGAAGGAGTTACCTCTTCATTTACATATAAAAACCTATGCTGATTATGTTTGGGGGATTGGTTGGTTGGCATTATTTTCGATGTACTCAAGAACTAATCGAGAGGAAGAGACATTGATACACAGAAATATTTTTCTCTTGCAAAGTTGTTGATTTCGTGTGTTTATGAATGAGATCGGCTCTCTCTGTCTGCCTTTCTTCAATTATGTTTCAGAACTCTGTAATGTTTTTGTAAATGCTTTCATAGCCAGTGGATGGACTTTCACAGATTGTTATGAGCATTGATTTTGTTAAGTAAAATGTTTTCTTTTGTGCAATTCAATGTTAGTTAAATTGGAATATTTTTCATTCATTTACGTTTGTTATGAAGTGTGACAAAGCCCAAGTTTAGCAAGCTATGGTAAGAAGTCTAAACTCTAATTCGATTGAAGAACAGTTGGAGTTTTTCAAGGAGTCTGAGTGAAAGGTTGGGGATTATTCGACTGTCCCAAGTGTCAACCTATAATTTGATGCAAATCTGTTGTATGTGAAGCATTGTTGTTGGGTTCTTGGATGAAATCAATTACCTATAGAAACTTTAGAGGTCAAAGACACAAAATATATCCAAGATAACCTACCAAATTTTGGGTTGAAGCGTTCTCAGCTTAGTAGGCAACTTGTACAAACTCCCAATGAGGAAACTCCAATAACTGCGTTCCCATGCCCCTGGAAATTTGTATTAATGTTCCCAAGCTCCTGGTACCATTATGATTATTTCTAAGAGGCACATCTTAGACAAGAAATCCTAAAAGTGCAGAAAGAAGCAATGTCTTTCAAGTTGAGCAAGGTAAATGTGTCCCTTGTTAGGTTGGCACTAGAAAGCATGTCTCAAATTGAATGAAGGCCTTGAGAAGGGAAACCTCAAGTACATGTAAGCCATGGTAATCTCAATCTCCTCCGATTGTAAGTGGAAAGTGGTAGGCATGCTATAAAAGGATAACCTAAAATAATCTTCCTTGCTGGGAACCAAAGAAAGGGCAATGCCAAAATTGTAGCTTTGTGTAATATTCTGAAAAATTGCAAGAAAATAGATACAAGCCTTGAGGAAGGAAAACATTAAAGACATAGAAATTTTGAATGGGCACATAAAGGAAACATCATGTATCAAGAGTCCTAAAGAGTTTCAAGAAAGAAGTGTACCTCCAATTTAATGAAAAAGATTATATATTGAAATTCCAAATATAACCTGGGCATTCTTTGAACTAATGATGAGGTAATTCTTATGGTTTCTTCTATGTGTTTCTTATGGCAATAACAAAGGATTCATTCATGTTATAAATAGTTCAAGCTGAATATGAAAGAAATTATGACATGTTAGAACTCAAATATGTTTTATCCAAGAATGTTTGATGATTCTGATGGGGTACTAGTGTCATATTTATATACATTGGTACAATAGAGATGACAACAAATATTGCACAAGACCTTCTAAGAGATGCTGATCAATATATTTTAGAAGGCCTCAAACATTTGTGTGAATATTCTATTGCACAGGTATTCTTTTATTTCATTGCGGTTTTTCCTTTTTGTTATGATATTGTCCAGCCCCAGCACTGAGATCTCTATTTTCTATTTAGGACTTTACTTTAGAGAATTTTGCAAGTATATATGATCTTGCTGAGTCATAACATGCAACTTCTTTTGTTGGGAGAAATAAAACTGGAACAATTTCAATATTATGTTTCCCTTGTGGTTTGAATTTTGTACTTTGGTGGGGTGTTTTAGAATAATCCCACTTGTTATGCATGCTTTAAATGGTAAACATATCCCATATGCTTTAAATGATGATGATGATGAACTAGATGACAATGACAATGACGATGATGATGTTTTTGATGATGACAATGATGGAAATGATGATGATCATCATCATCATCGCCATCTTTGTCATTGTCATCATGATTATCATAATAGTCATCATCATCGGCATAATCATCATCCATGTCATCATCATCGCCATTTTCCTTGACATCATCATCATCATGATTATTGACATTTTCATCAGTTATTCATCATTACCTTTGGCATAAGAAATAACATCTACCCAAAATATGTGATTAGTGGAAAAGGGTCATGGAGGACACACACGATTTATGCATGACAAATAACAAATTATTTTTTAAGATGATCAACATCATCATTCTCATTGTATTCATCATCATTGTCATTGTCATTATCACCATCATCATCATTCATTTCATTGCCATCATAACCATTGGCAATGTCGTCATTGCCATTATCTTCATCATCATCATCATCATCATCATCATCATAATCGTCATCATCATGATCATTGTCATCGTTCTCCTCATTATCAACAACATTATCATCATCATCATAACCATCCTCAATATCATAATCATTATCCTCATTTTCATCTTCAACATTTGGGTGTAAAACTGGATGCAAAAGTGGATAAAAACATGGATGCAACAAAAGGATGCAACAAAAGTAGGCGCAAAAGTGGGTGCATAATGGGGTGCACCAAAAATGGATGCAAAAGGTGATGCAAAAAATGATGCAATCATGGAAGCAAAACATGATGAAAAAATCGGCGCAAAAGTGGATACAACCATGGATGTAAAATTGGATGCGAAAGTGGATGCAACAAAAGTAGATGCAAAAGTAGTCATAACACCCAACACAAAACCCGATGCAAAAGTGGATGCAAAAATGGATGCAATAACTGATGTAAAATTGGATGCAAAAAAATATGCAAACGTGGATGCACAAGTTGAAGCAAAAGTGGGTGTAAAAGTAAGCGCAAAAATGGGTGTGAATTGGGATGCGACAAAAGTAGATGCAAAAGTGGATGCAATAGTAGATGCAAAAAAAGACGTAAACATGGATGCAAAATGGGATGCAAAAAGGGATGAAAATGTGGGTGCAAAAGTGGATGAAAAAATGGATGCAAAAGTGGATGCAAAAATGGCTGAAACAAAACGAGATGCAAAACTAGACTCAAAACAGGATGTAAAATTTGATGCAAAACTTGGCACATGAAGGGATGCAAAAAAAGTAGCAGAAGTGGATGTAAAAAAGGATGCAAAAGTGGATGAAAACAAGGGTGTAAAAGTTGAGGCAAACATGGGCGTAAAAGGTGCCGCAACAACAGTAGATGTACAAACTAGGCGCAAAATTAGGTGCAAAACTAGGCTCAAAACCTGTCGCAAAACCTGATACAAAACCTAGCGCATAACCAGGTGCAAAACCCAGTGCAAATTACGCCGCAATTTGCGCCAAATTTAGAAAAAGGACGCAAAAAACGCCTAAAATAGCACCAACCCGTGAAATTGCACCATTTTGTCCAAAAAATGAAGAAAAATACACTGAAAGATGGTCTAGACGCAAAAAAGGATGCAAAAAGAGACGCTAAATCCAGTTTTTGTTGTAGTGTATAGTTAAATTTGAATAGAATTTTTTTTTATTATCATATATGATAGGAGGAAAATTATATCACTATAAAGGCCAAAATATTTGAATAAAAAATAAAATGTAGAAACATAATCTAAGTGACATCAACCATTAAGGTGTTTAATTCTTGGTTTGTGTCTATTTGTTTCCAATTCCTTTGTCTCCTACCTTTGTCACGGGGAGTTCATGTCTTGACCAATACTCTATCATATTCAACATCTAATATCATGACATTTCTACCTTTATTCTAGTGCATTATGTTTATTATAATATTAACCTACAAGACTCATATGCCCTTCTTACAACATAATGTATTTTTTCTATTAGGGAAAAATGATGATTATGTTAATATATGAGAAAACATAATACAACGATAGAGTACAAGTAAAAAAGAACACATTTCTCCATTAAGGGCATTAGGAATGCCCCTAGGTTGGATGGAACCCTTCAATCAATATCTTTAATGACAAGAAAACAAAAATGGAATATTGGGTAGATCACTTGCCTAAAATTTACTACAATGACAAGCTTGATAGATAGATAGACACATTTTCTTAAAAAATAAACCAGATTAGAGATATAAAAGATAAATAGTTCTAGCAAGAATTAAATTAATCTTATTTTCCCCTTTCAACCATTTCACCTTCCAACAACAAATTCTCGGCGTATTATTGCACCTTTTTGGGGCAATTGCTAGTATTATTGTTATAGTTTTGTCCATTTTCGGTTATTGATGGTTATGATGTTTGGATTAGCAGGTGGGTGCATCGTAAACCAATGGAGGTACCCTCAGTCAGGATTTTCCTCAACCTTCATTAGGATAGGTTATACATTGACTAGTTATTTGCATAGTTTATTTTCTTATCAACTTAGTCGTTAGCACGGTCCTTACACTGTTTTTTTTCCATTGATGCAGGACCTTTGAACCTGATACATGCCCAAACAAGGTTTTATAAGAATCCCTTTAAGAAGGTACTTTGGGTTCTTTGCCTCCCATTTCAGGGTTTTCTTTGTCCCTACAAAATTTGTGTATAGACTACCTAAGCAAAATTATTAAACAAAATCGAAGTAATAATTACCTTTCAATGCATAATCTACTTAGTCTTAAATAGAAGTGAGAAACAATATATGAATAGAATATTTTAATGTGCATTTGAGATCATATTTAAAGAAGAATAGAAAACAAAGTAAAATAAGTACACAAGATACATATATGAAGGTGCAATGCCTAAGCAATCAATCTACTTGCTTAGCAATCATCCCCTAGTATAAACCATGACACCATAGGGGCTTACATATCCTTATCTCAATTGGAATAGAATTATTTCACCCATAGAGACCACTTATCTCAATCTCTAGGAACCAGTTATTGATCTCACAACAAAACTCACAACATGGGACAAATTCCTAACACATCAAAGGTGCTCACGCAACAAGTTCCCATGCATACTAGGAAGAATTCTACCCTCACACATGCATATAAATAATATTTTTCTTAGGTCTTATACAAGGCCCAAATTTCCTTCCTTGGGAATCTGTTGGATTTGGATCCCCTCCTAAATCTTAGGGGGTTGGTTCCTCAAAATAGTTTCATGACATTTGTTATCCTCTTCTCTTGAGAAATAGGCCTATTGTAATACCCCTAGTTTTGACATAGATTATATTTAATTAAAATTATGTAAATGATGTAAATATGCTAGTATGGTTTCCTAGTGAAAATCTCAAGTCCAATGCCTGACAAGTGAATGGCTAGGCATGTATGATGTAAATATTGTTGGGTATATTTATATTATTTTCATGTGCATATGGAGGGGACGTGCACATTCCAGCGTTGCATCTTGGCGATCCCAAAGGCACCTTCGATGGAAATAGGACATAGCCCCTGTTTCCATTCGGAAATGGTCGTTAGGCTGTTTCCGATGCGAGCGCAGTGAGCAATTTTTTTTTGCTATTTATAGATTTTATGGCTATTTCTAGCTGTTTGTGGCTATTTTTAGAATTTGTCTAAAAATATGTAACTTAAACCCAGTTAAGGGATTGGAGGCCTTTTCTAATCTGAGTTAACGGATTAGGGTATTTGGATGTTGCGGAATACCTATATTTTGTATTGTGAGGATTTCATAATGTAATGAAGAGAAAATAGGAGGTGTGGCTCCAAGGTTTTCTGGTTTCTCGGTTAAGGGTTTCCAAGGTAAATCTCTGTGTTTATGTGTGAATGATGTGTTGTGATCTCTATTTTGCTTAAAATAATCTGTATGCTTTGCTTCTCTGCACAGGTTTAAAACTTACATGTGGTATCAGATCTCGATTTTGGTGTCAGGGTGACACCTTTGCTGCTAAGGGTTCGACGCGGTTGATAGATCTCGGGTCTGTGATAAACCTAGGTTCAGTGGGAGCTTTGAAATGTTGATTTGTGCATTGAAAGAGAATGGCGAGAAATTCAAGAATCGAGATTGAGAAATTTAACAACCAGAATTTTTAGCTATGGAAGCTCAAAATGGAGGATCTTCTGGTAGATCGGGAACAGTGGATTGCTGTGGATCTGGGTACGAAACCCAATGCAACGTCATAAGATGATTAGGATAAATTAGAAAGAAGGGAGAGGAGTACAATACGAATGTGCTTATCAGACTCTGTGTTGTTGGACATATCTGGTGAAGATAGCAGTAAAGCTATGGGAAAAACTAGGGAGTTTGTATCAATCAAAATCCCTTGTGAACAATTTGTTTCTGCAAAAGAATTTGTTTCACCTCAGAATGGATGAGAATGACACTGTAACAAAGAATTTGAATGCTTGTAATAATCTAGTAAGTCATAACCTCTGTTGGTATTAAAATGGTTGAAGAAGATAAATGTATTACATTATTGTGTTCTTTGTCGGATTCCTGGGACAACCTAATTGTTGCAATAGGTAGTTCTAGCCAGGCGACCTTAAAATTTGATGAAATTGTATAATCCCTACTATCAGAGGAGATGAGGTAGAAAAACATGGATAATCATAGCATGGATGCCTTGTCTGTGAGAGGTCACCCCCAGGAGAGAAACAAAAAAAAAGGATCTGGGGGGAGATCTAAATCCCCAGGAAAAGGAATAAGGAAGTGTTGGAAATGCGGTAAAGCTGGGCACTATAAAAAGGATTGCAGATCTAAGAATATTGAGAAAGAAAAGGGATATGAGGATACCCCTTCCACAGAGGCGAAGAACTCCTCAGAAAAAGGAGGGGATGTGTACCTAGATTCCACGGGTAATCCTTTAGAACGTGAAACATGGTTGATTGACTCAGGTGCGTCATGTCATATGACCCCTCATAGGGAGTGGTTCTGTGAATATGAAAAGTACAATGGAGGAGATGTGTACTTGGGAGATGATTCACCAGCTAGTATCATTGGACGTGGTAGATTCAAGCTAAAACTAAAGGATGGAAGGATTATAACTCTGCCTGGAGTGCTACACATTCCAAACATAGCAAGAAACTTGATATCTGTCGAAAATATGGATGTTGCAGGTGTAAAGACTGTGTGTGGAGATGGTGGTTGCAAAATGGTTTGAGGAGTGATGGTATTGATGAGGGGAGTTCGGTATGGAAATATGTACAAACTATTGGGAAAAACCATCATTGATGAATGTAACAATTCTGTTGTGCTGGATGAAGGAGGTAAAGATGACAAAACCTTGACTACATCAGGAGGAAAGACAATGCTATGGAATCAAATATTGGGGCATATCGTAGAAAAGGGACTTTCAGCATTACAAGGTAAAGGTATGGTTGAAGGTATGACTGATTGCACTCTGGATTTTGATTTCTGTGAACATTTCATATATGGAAAACAAAATCAAGTAAGATTTGCATCTGGTGCTACAAGAGCAAAGGGATTCTAGAATTAATACATAGTGATGTGTTTGGACCTGTTCCTGTCCCATCATTAGGAAAATCTGTGTATTATGTTTCATTTATAGATGATTTCTCAAGGAACATATGGATTTATTTCCTTCGAAAGAAATCTGAAGTATTTTCCAAGTTTAAAGAATTTAAGGCTCTTGTAGAAAATCAGTCAAAAAATAAAATAAAGGTATTGAGGACAAATAATGGTGGAGAGTTCTGTGGGAATGAATTCGAGGACTTTTGTAAGAAGTGTGGTACAGCAAGACAAAAGACTACTCCATACACACCTCAATAGAATGGAGTTGTTGAGAGGATGAATAGGACTTTGATGGAAAAGGCAAGGAGCATGCTAAGAAATGCTGGGATAGGACAAGAATTCTGGGCAGAAGCAGTGGAGGTAGCATGTTACTTACTAAACTAATCACCCACATCAGCATTGATTGATAAAACTCCACAAGAGGTATGGATTGGTAAGAATCCCTCTATTAAGCATCTGAAATTTTTTGCTTGTGATGCTTATGTACATGTTCCAAAGGAGAAAAGGAGCAAGTTGGATAACAAAGTTGAGAAGTGTATCTTTATTGGCTATAAAGATGGTATGAAAGGGTATAAGCTTTGGAATCCTATAACTAAAAATATTGTTACAGTCGAGATGTTGTGTTTCGAGAGGTCAAATAAGTCCCCAGACAGGAGGTGAATCCAATGGAAAAGGAACCAAAGAAAATAGAGTTTAAGTTAGAAGGTGAAGAATCTGACTCAATAGAAGAAGCAGAATCAGAAGAAGAAGAACCTCATACTCCAGTTTTGAGGAGATCATCTCGAGAAATAAGGCAACCAGAAAGGTATTCCCCTCCTGGTCTTTTCTCTCATTTTGCTATGTCTATTACTGATGACGATCCTAGAAATGTGAAGGAAGTTGTTAATTCAGAGGATAGTGATCTCTGGAAAAAGGCCATGGATGAAGAAATGGATTCCTTGGACAAAAATGAAGATTGGAATCTAGTCCAGTTACCAGCTAGGAGAAAAGCCGTTGGGAGCAAATGGTTATTTAAAAAGAAGTTGAATGCAGAAGGTAAACTGGATAAGTATAAAGCCCACTTGGTAGCAAAGGGATATTCTCAGGTAGAGGGGATTGATTTTGGTGAAATATTTTCTCGAGTTGCAAAATTAACTTCTATTAGATTTCTCCTTTCTATTGCTGCTGCTTTTGATCTTGAAGTAGAGCAGATGGATGCAAAGACAACATTCTTACATGGGGATATGGAAGAAGAAATATACATGAAACAACCAGAAGGGTTCATAGTAAATGGAAAGAATGAGTTGGTATTTAAACTAAAGAAGTCCCTTTATGGTCTAAAGCAATCTCCAAGGATGTGGTACGAAAATTTTGACACATACATACTTGGATTGGGTTTTGTGAGAAGCAAAGCTGATCACTGTGTATATTCCAAACAGGTTGGTGATCACTTCATTAACATAGTTCTATATGTTGATGACATGTTGTTGATTGGAAACAACAAAGATGTTATAAAGGAGGTGAAGTCTCAACTATCCTCCAAGTTTGATATGAAGTATCTCGATGTTGCAAACTTCATTCTAGGAATGGAGATAAGAAGAGATCGTGCAAACAAAATGATCAGTTTAAATCAAAGAAAATATGTTGAGACGTTACTATAGAGATTTAACATGCAGGAAAGTAAGTCGGTCAAGGTTCCTATTCATGTAGGTGTAAAGTTATTTGTAGAGCAGTGTCCCAAGACACAGGAAGAAGAAGAAGACATGTCACGGGTTGCATATGCCAGTGCAATTGGTAGTTTGATGTATGCAACAGTCTGTAAAATACCCATTCTAGGAAATTTCAACTCAAAATGGGCCTTTTAACTCTAATTCAAATTCCATGTCATCATGTGTTAGCCAATGAAATTGATTTAAATTTTAAATACCGTATAGGTATTAAACACTTTTTTAATATAAATTTAGGGATAGGTATCATAAAAAAAACTACTTTTTTTGTTTGTATTTTCGACATATCTTCCCATGTTTTTACTCAAATTTCAATCAAGAGAGCTCATTGGATGCAGAATTAAATTCTTCCTCCAAAGAGTACCCACTCGTAATACTTTTGACGGACCTCACTACCCCAAAAACAAGAAATGCCTGAAAAACATGATGATGATGTCATCATCACATTTTTTCAGGCATTTCTTGTTTTTGGGGTAGTAGGGTTCGTCAAAAGTATGCCGAGTGGGTACTCGTTGGATACGGAATTTAATTTTTCATCCAACGACTTCCGGTAGAAATTTGAGTAAAAACACAGGGAGATAAGTCAAAAATACAAACAAAAAAGTAGTTTTTTTCTTTTCTTCCTCCAAAATTAATAAATATTATTTTATTATTTTAACTATTATTTTATTAATTTTTTTAAGAGGCCCATTTTGAGTTGAAATTTCCTCTAATGAGACATTTCTCATGCAGTGGGAGTTTTGAGCAGATATATGTTAAAACTAGGAAAGGAGCATTGGACAGCTGTAAAGAGGGTCTTCAGATATTTGCCTGGCACCACAGATTATGCAATATGCTACCAAGGAATACCACGACCAGATAGAGTAATAAATGTACATGGATTTGTTGATGCAGACTGGGCTAGAGACCTTGATCATAGAAGAACTACAAGTGGGTATGTGTTTAACCTATTTGTAGGAGCTATCAGTTGGATGAGCAAGAGACAAGTTGTAGTTGCACTCTCAACTACAGAAGCTGAATACATGGCAGCCACTCATGCAAGCAAAGAAGTTGTGTGGCTGCAAAGATTGTGTTTTGTACAAAAAGCTGTAAGGTTAGATTGTGATAGCCAAAGTGCAATCTTCCTGGCAAAGAACCCTGCTTATCATGCTAAGACAAAGCATATTGATGTGCAATATCACTTTGTGAGAGATATAGTTGAAGACAAGAAGGTGTTGCTAGAGAAGGTTGACACCGTGAAAAATGTTGCAGATTCATTAACAAAGTCTATTAGTATAGAGAAGTTCTCTTGGTGTAGAGAATCTATGGGCATTGATTCCCTAAACCTGTGACTTTATGAGTACATGACTCATTGTTGTGCAAAGGAAACAACAAGTGGGAGAATGTTGGGTATATGTTATATTCTTTGCATGTGCGTATGGAGGGGAGGTGCGCATGTCAGCGCTGTATCTCAGCGATCCCAAAGGCACCTTCGACGGAAATAGGCCGTATGCCCTGTTTCCATTCAGAAAGGCCATTAGGCCATTTCTGATGCGAGCGTAGCGAGCAAAATATTTTGGCTATTTATAGATTTTATGGCTATTTATAGCTGTTTGTGGCTATTTTTAGAATTTGTCTAAAAATATGTAACTTAATCCCAGTTAAGGGATTGGAGTATTTTTCTAATTTGGGTTAACAGATTAGGGTATTTGGATGTTGCAGAATACCTATATTTTGTATTGTGAGGATTTCATAATGTAATGAAGAGAAAATAGGAGGTGTGGCTCCAAGGTTTTCTGGTTTTCCCGGTTAAGGGTTTCCAGGGTAAATCTCTGTGTTTATGTGTGAATGATGTGTTGTGATCTCTATTTTTATTAAAATAATCTATATGCTTTGTTTCTCTGCATAGGTTTAAAACTTACAAATATTTTATTTGGATTGTGTGGTTGGATTATCATGCTAATTCCAAATGCTATGTAAATATTGTGTTGGAAAATAATAAAATGATCCAAGATGGTTTTGTAAATAGCACTAGAGTGGCTATGGTTCTACTAGAGGGGAAGAGGAAAGGGGTCATATGAGAGATTAAATCCACGATTGCCAATTGTCAACCTTAGAACTCGTCCAATTGTTTCCATGTGCTTTAAATGATCCAATAAGTTTATTTTGACTATTAAACCCAATCATTGAATGCATGCGTGAGGTTGGTGGGGAAATTCCTTTCATGTAGTTATGGAAGCATGGGATGAATATTATTTTATGAAATTTGTAAGGCTCCTTTTAATATATGGTCAGAAGTTAAGTTAGTTGTCTTGTCACCATTCCCTCTTGCATTTTGAATTCATTCACTAATTTTCCTATTATCATGCATATTTCTACACTATGTAGAGTTTCTTCCATCATGTTGCTCATACCATTACCAATTACCATACTGTGCGTAACCCATAAATTTGAATCTGGAACTAAAGTTGTGGATTTGAATGGAAAAGAGATGGATGTAGGTTAACATTGAGATTGAGAGGTTATGGACCTTTACCCATTGAGTTCTATAATTTTTCCATGCTTGAGAATCCATGAATTAATATGACAAGTGGTTCTCCAACAACATATAGTAGGTTGGAAATCTTCTATGCACACATTGGTAAGCACTTGGAAAGATTGATCACTTGAGAGAGTCATGGATAAATGATGGGGATGCCTAATCCTATAAGGGTGTCATGTGGGAAGTTATTTTTGGAGCCAAGGATGTGGTGATTGAGTGAGACACTTGTAGAGTTCTGTATGAGAATTTGACTAGGCATAGAGATCAAAATGGGTTTTTGATTAGGAGATAGAAACCTGTAGGTTCTTTATTTTCCTTGGTGGCCTCATAGCCTAGTTGGGGTTGGCCTCTCGGAAAAAATAGGATATGTTGGATGGAGTTCCTATGTTTGGGTGGAAAATTCCTCTTAAACATACAATTACTTTGATATTCCATGTTTAAAGATAAGTATTATCTTTGTTTTTGATGTGCAATGATTTTATTATTATTCCTGTGATAACTATGTCTATAAATGCATGCGTTGTGTGTCTGAATATAGTTATTTTTGTTGTGTATTTATTTACGCATATGCACACACATTTTAATGTTTATAAATTCATAGTATGGATTTTGGTTTAAATTTAGAATCCCATAATCCGTTCATGTCCCCCTTTGTTGGTTGGAATGATGGATGGGGATGTTACACAGTGGTATCATAGTTGTAGGTTGCAACTCTAGGGATGTACGGGCCATAATCCACACTTACAGGTAGGTATCAAAGTTTATAGATTAAGTGTTTGATAAAATGCATCTATGAAAACCCATGGTTTTAAGTTTTAGACGGTATTCTAACCAAACCGTGAGATAAATTTGTGGTCTACTAGTAGGAGAGGTAGACTAGTTGAGGGAAAATTTCAAAATTTGTGTAATTATTAGCAAAAAAATCTAGTTATGTTATTTGACAGATAAGTTCTTGAATGGGGAAAGATACCATATTGAATTTCAAAATAATCCCTTTATTCTTGGATTAACATCCGACATATCTATAAAAAAATGAATTTGGGGAGATTTTGAAGTGGGCCCCACCTATTCTACATGGACGAAGGGATGATGTGGAGGAACCATGTGGACAAGGGAGTGACATGGACCAACCATGTGGAAATATATGCATAGTTGGCATGCAGGAGGGATGGAGAGGATCATGATCCAGCTGTAAAGGTGGGGGGGTATGCATATTTAGCAAAGTTTTTGATAGAGTCGACGGTGGGATCTCATATCACTGGTGAATTTGGGATCTCTAGTGAATATTTAGGAATCCAAATTGCATTGAGAAATACCCCCTTCACAAATGAACCAGATCAAATAATGCAAGTCTGATTAGTTGTTCCTCACTATTTGTGTAGATGGAAGCGCATGTATCATAGTACAAAGGGTTCTTCCTTGAATGGCTCATATCGAATCATGCATCATACAACTTTTGGTCATGACCATTATAGCTTAATCATGACCATTACAACTTTTGATCATGACTTTTGATCAAGGATGTGGTGAATGAGTGAGACACTTGTAGAGTTATGTATGAGAATTTGGTTAAGCATAGAGATCAAAATGGGATTTTGGTTAGGAGATAGAAACCTGTAGGTTCTTTATTTTCCTTGGTGGCCTCATAGCCTAGTTTATGGGTGGCCTCTCAGCAAAAATAGGATATGTTGGACAGAGTTCCTATATTTGGGTGGAAAATTCCTCTTAAACATCCAATTACTTTGATATTCCATGTTTAAAGATAAGTATTCTCTTTGTTTTTTATGTGCAATGATTTTATTATTATGCCTATGATAATTATGTCTATAAATGCATGTGTTGTGTGTGTGAATATAGTTATTTTTGTTGTGCTTTTAGTTATGCATATGCACACACATTTTAATGTTTATAAATTCATGGTATGATTTCGGTTGAAATTTAGAATCCCATAATCAGTTCATGTCCCCCTTTGTTGGTTGGAATGATGGATGGGGATGTTACACAGTGGTATCATAGTTGTAGGTTGAAACTCTAGGGATGTACAGGCCAGAATCCACACTTACAGGTAGGTATCAAAGTTTATAGATTAAGTTTTTGATAAAATGCATCGATGAAAACCCATGGTTTTAAGTGTTAGATAGTATTCTAACCAAATCGTGAGATAGATTTGTGGTCTACTAGTAGGAGAGGTAGACTAGTTGAGGGAAATTTTCAAAATTTGTGTAATTATTAGCAAATAAATCTAGTTATGTTATTTGACAGATACGTTCTTGAATGGGGAAAGATACCATATTGAATTTCAAAATAATTTCTTTATTCTCGGATTAACATCCCACATATCTATAAAAAAATGAATTTGGGAAAATTTTGAAGTGGGTCCCACCTATTCTACATGGACGAAGGGATGATGTGGAGGAACCATGTGGACAAGGGAGTGACATGGACCAACCATGTGGAAATATATGCATAGTTGGAATGCAGGAGGGATGGAGAGGATCATGATCTAGCTGTAAAGGTTGGGGGGGATATGCATATTTAGCAAAGCTCCCGACAGAGTCTACGGTGGGATCTCAGATCACTGGTGAATTTGGGATCTCTAGTGAATCTCTAGGAATCCAAATTACATTGAGAAAGACCCCCTTCACAAATGAACGAGATCAAATAATATAAGTCTAATCAGCTGTTCCTGACTATTTGTGCATATGGAAGTGCATGTATCATAGTACAAATGGTTATTCCATGAATGGATCATATCGAATCATGCATCATACAACTTTTGATCATTACCATTGCTGCTAAAGGATATGACCACACTTTACCAGAGGGGATGGTCATGTGAACATATAGGTTTTTATTATGTAAGATGGATCAGAAGATATAGAATATTTTTGCATGAAGAGTTGGTCATGTCTTATCTAAAGGGAAGTTGTACCAACAACCAATATTTAATTTGGGCCCACGGGAAATGTATATCTAGACAATTTGCACAGAGTATTTTCCCCGCGTGTGGAGGTGTGTGCAACCAACAATTATGATTCATAGCACACCCACAACTTTCACATTGGATAATGGTGGGTGGGAAATCCATAGGGAGGATACCGCATATCCATGTGCCATATTTTAATTGGCAGCAACTCTAACTATAACCTTCCTAAAACCACTTTCTTGTTGAGCCATTACCACCTTTAGAAATGGGAACAACTAGTAAATTCAGTAAATTATTTATTGTGATGAGAGGACTCATGCAAATAAGAAAACTTCACTATGATATTAGCTTGAGAGGGTGTTATAGAGATTCTAGCAATTTCCAATTCTAGGGAAGGTGAAAAAGGTTAAGAATAGTAAATTCCATAATTTTATACAAGGTGACTAGAGTGTCATATCATAGATCTAGAAGTTGTTTAGAATCATTCTCATGAATATTATGGGGAACAATAGAGAATTTCTTCATAAATTTTATTCTACGGTTGTATGAAGTTGACCTCTAGAATCAAATGAACCTACCTGAAGAGTACAAAACTAGGAAAACTTGGCAATTTTGAAGGACTGTAACTCTTTGCTCAGGAATCAAAATTGGGCATACTTATAGTCTTTTGAAAGATTATCCATAGGAGAAAAATTATGTAGAGTCAAATTTTGAAGGGATGCTTTATATGTTTCTACAATTTTATTTGGGAAAGTGCATGTAGCCATAAATTGACAAAAAATGTCAATATGTGTAGTTTCTAAAATGCATGAAAAATATTTTTTATGATTTTATGAGAATGTAGTGAAGCTAATAAATGTTTTTAAATAAACACTTTTTCATATTAAATATCCTATCAGGGACAACTAAAGGTTAGCATTCAATATAATGCACCTTCGAAATCCTTGGTCTTGTTGAGCCAAGAAGATCATTATCATGGATGATGCACATGATCCTTATCCAACTAAGAGATATGCCGAGGGAGAAAATAGACACGTAAATAATGATGAGATAAAATCCAATGGTCATGTAAATCAACTAACTCCCACAAACATTGCAGAAACAATGAGTAACCTAAGAGTGGAGCTTCAAATCTATAGAGAAAATAATGAGAGGATGATGAGAGCTCATGAAGAGCAGATCCAATTGAATGCAGTTATGATCCAAAGCTTAATATACATTCAAATGAAGATTAATTATATTCAGCACTCAAGAAATGAGGGAAAAAGTGGGAATATCTCAAGGAGGCATTCTCACAAGAGGTCCCATGGATCAAGAAGAATTTCTAAAGATAAGAGATATACTCTAAATTCCTCTTCTAGTGACTCATATACCTCTAAAGACTCCATTGACGGTTCAAGCTCTTCTTCTCATAGGAATAAGAGGAAGACGCCTTTCAAGAACTACTCACATGGAGAATTTATGAAGGCCAATTCTCCTACATTTGATGGTGAAATAAAATATGGTCAAGAAGTTTAGGCTTGGATTCTTGGGATGAGGAAGTATTTCCAAGTCCAGGCCTACTCTACAAACATGAAGGAAAGGGTAGTCGTTCAATTTGAATGGAAGAGCATCCATATGGTGGGATCACCTTAGAAAAGTGAAGGAGATAAATGAAAGGAATATTATGTGGAATCAATTCAAGAAATGTTTCAAGAAAAAGTACCTTCTAATATTTACTATGATGACAAAATCAAAGAGTTTCATGAATTGAAATTGGGACAAATGACAAGGGAGGAATATGCTAATAAATTCTTGGATCTTATGAGATATGTCAAGTATATCAAGGATGATAAGGTAAGATTTCAGCATTTTCTAAGTGGATGCCCTACAAGGATATACTTGAGTTTGATGAAACTAAAACTCTATATGAAACCATAAGAAAGGATAATTACTGCTATGATCAAAGAAAAATAGGCCACAATTCCATAACGAATGGAAAGACAAGAGAAATGATAAGTTTGACCAAAGAAATTAAGGGTTTTAACCTCCTCATTTTAGAAATCAACAAAGGTATCCACCACAAGGCATCGCTAATCCAGCTAGGATGGTGGGATACAAGCTAAGGGAGATTGTAACAAAATCACTTCAATGTTGGGTATGTGGAAAGGACCATATGTTTATAAACAGTTGACATCGAAATAAGAGTGCAAAGAAAGTTCACAAAATCCAAGAAGCTAAAACTATGGGTCAAGTGGCAAGGATTGTCCTAGAATCTATGTTGGACTAGAGGACAACCAAGAATACTATCAATTAGTTGTGATTGAGGTTGTGAGTAGAATTTTTAAGCAATCTATTTATATTTTGATTGACCCTGGATCTAATCACAATTATATCACTCCCAAAACTATTAGGATTATGCTTTTGACAAAACAAAGCATAGAAAATCATGGTTGGTCCAACTAGCCATGGAACTAAGGGTAAAGTTAGTGAAGTGGTGGATAAATTCACATTAGAAATGGATGGAATCCTTACATGAGCGAATCTGAATATTTTCCACTTGGTTCCTATGACATTGTCATTGGATTAAACTGGTTGGAATCACACAAACTTAAACCATTTATTGCTACAACAAAATATTTGAATGCATTGATGAAGAAGGAACCCCAAGGGTAGTAAAGGGAATACCAAAGGTAATTTCTATTAGGAAAATTTCAGCCACATAGTTTAAGGAGTTATTTATATTTAAAAGGTTGTCAATTGTATGGAACCCATGTTTTGGATAAAACATAAAAGGAAATTCCCAAGTTGGAGGACTATCATGTGTTGCAATAATTCAAGGATGTGTTTCTCGATGAAATGCTAGGACTTCCTCCAAATAGGGATATTGATTTCACAATTGAACTTGTTCTAGGAGATTCACTAGTGTCTAATACACCTTACTGAATGAGTACACCAAATTTATTATGAAAACACAATTGCAAGAATTGTTGGAAAAGAAGTATATTGTGCCTAGTCTGTCTACATCGAGAGCACCTGTTCTATTTGTGAAAAATAAAGATGGCACACTCAGGTTATGTATTGATTAGAGGAAAGCCAACAAAGTGATAGTTAAAAACAACTACTCATTACATAAAATTGATTATATTTTTTTATCAATTTAAAGGAGCAAAGGCCAGATTTACAAAAAATGACTTGAGATATACATATTATCAGGTGAGAATCAAGGAAGAATACTTCCGCAAGATAACCTTTATAACAATCTGTCGACACTATGAGTTTTTGGTGGTGCAATTTGGCCTCACTAATGCACCAACTACATTTGTGTGTCTCATGAATAGTGTTTTTAGCAGGCATTTGGAAAAATTTGTTCTTGTTTTTATAGATGACATTCTTATTTATTATAAGAAGAAGAGGATCATGAAGATAATTTGATAATGGATTCTTAATTGCTAAGGGAGCATAAGTTGTATGAAAATTTAACTATAAGAATAAAATTCACTATTTAGGTCGCATTATTTTGGAGGAAGGAATGTCAATGGATCTAGAAAATATTGATACCATTATGAATTGGAAAACTCCAAGAAATGTGACGGATGTGAGATCCTTTATGGGTCTTTATGGTTTTATAGGAGGTTCTTGAAGGATTCTCCAAGGTTGCACACCCCATCACTTCTTTGCAACACAAGGGATAAAAATATGAGTTGGCACATAAATGTGAAGACATTTTTCAATTGTTGCAAAAGCTTCTTACAAGTGCTTCAATTCTAAAAAGTTGCAAGCCAGGAAAGGATTTAGTAGTGTGTGGGAATATGGATGTAAATAAGGAATTGGAGGAATTTTTAAGCAACACAATTATGTGGTGTGTTATGAGTCCATAAAATTGGAAGGGAATGAAAATAATTATGCTACCCATTATTTAGAGATTATCCATGCAACAAATTCCCCAAAAGACAATAAATAGACCACAAAAGTAATCCATCCCTTAATAATGAATAATAGAGATGATTAGAAATCTCTTCAGCTCTTCAAGGGGGCATGTGATTTCCCAAGTATGGTGTGCAGACATGAACACTAAATAATTCTGTAATTTAATTTAAAATTTCTGAACTTTGAATTAATTCACACAAATCCTTCTCGGACTGGACATATCATGGATTTCTTCTGGGAAATTTTGCAAGCAAAAGGAGTGAGAAGTGGGAAGCAACCAAAGACATTTCAGACATAGAATTTCCTATTCCCTAACACATTTATATCTGATTCCATTTAGGGTTCATATTTCACTACACGGAAACCTACTATCACGCTTCTGGGCAGTCAAACCGTGAAACTAGGAAGAGTAGTTTGGTCTGTTTCAACCAGGGGATTCTGGAAACTTGCAGAGGGTTGTTACATATTTAGTATAAAATAATAAATAGGGTTGGAAAATTTTCATAAGTTCAGGAAATTTCTGAGTAGTTTCGAAGAAATTTGGGTTTTTTCCGACAGTTTGGCCTAGTGAAATCCTGCGCAGTGGACGATCCCAAAAGGTAGTATGGATTAAGATAATATATGATAAGGGGTAATATATGGATAGGTATACTTTCCAGTGATATTAATAAACTTACATAACCAAAATTTACTGAGTATAACTCCCGTAATTTAAATTACGGCTAGACTAGTAAAAAATTGCTAGTAATCTAGCAGGGGTGAGCAAATAAGCTTAGATTTTGGAAAAGAAGTGTATAAAACCTGATAATTTGATTTGAAAGAGTATATTACATCATATTACACCATATCATGCCATTCAATTTCATTCTCGTGGGAAATACTAATTTATTATTACAGTAGGAGGCTCAAATCCCTCATTCTTGTGACTAGTTAAGCTTTTACATATAAAAATGAGTATGTAGATTTAATGGAAAGTAGTATTTCGACTTGAAATAGATAAATACAGTATTTATCAGTATTATACATCAGATATCAAAATAATCACTGACCATTACATCAAGAATCTCACAATGATAGGCAGGAGGCCCAAAACATGACCCGAGAAGTGTTGAGAGCATAGGTGAAGCATGGGCTTCACTGGAGATTGAACTGAATATGATGGAGGCTGAAAATAACTCTGATAATCCTTCAATTTCTGCAATATAGATCTCCATACCTGTAATGGAAGAAAAGAGGGTGGAAGGAGAGGGGATGGGAAGGTTAGGGCTCATCTCCCAGTAGTCTGAGGCACAACACTCATAAGCAATTCTAACATAAGAATAACTCAACATACACAACAACCAAACTGAATAATGGAGTTGGAATACTTATTTTATAGAATTAATGTTGACCTGTTAAGCAAGTTACTTGGCTTGGTGACCTGTGAGAATAGGTCACCCATGAGTGGACGTAATTTCCTTTCTTTTCTTTGTTTTTCCTTTCCTCATTTTCCTCTTTTTCTGACTTTCATTCTTTTCTAAAATTTCCTTCTTTTCATAGTTTCTTGATTTTATTTCTTTATCCTTCTTTCTGGATTTATGCCACTTTTCCTGAAATATTCCTCTTTTCTCATTTTTGGCAACATTTTTGTACTCTAGTGCTTACTTGACTTAGTAAGTTTATTTCCACGTCATTTAATTGCATAATTAATAAAAGGATGAAATTAAATTAAATACATGCCTCAAAATAATTATTAGCAATATTTTTCCTAAGAAGAATAATTAATGTCAATTTGAACCCCTAGGAATTTCATCATGGTCAACACTTTTAATGTCCCAAAATATGGGGACATGACAGTCCTCCCCTCCCAAATCTGCTTGTCCTAAAGCAGAAGCACTCCAGAGTGCTGCAAATTTGTTCATCATGTAGGAGAACTGGAGCATGAATCCATTGTGAAAAATGGTTGAATTACTCCATCAAGCCAGCCTGTAAAGTTTCTCCAAAACAAGCAATACCAGGGCCCCATTGATTGCATTGCACCCCCTTCAGTGAGAATTCCTTCCCACGCAACTTATCAGGAAAATTTATGCCTGGATCCCATTTCTTCAACTGTAAGTATCCAAACATTACAATCCACCATACAAATTCATCATCATAGGAAATGACATTCATGCTGTGGAAATCTTACCACTGCACTAAAAAATTGGAAATTATCAATCCAAAGTTGGAAATATGTCAAATTTCCCCACCCAACATAAAGTTCCTTATTTGCTTGATGCACAACAGCATTGAATCTCACAATGATGTTGCTGCAAAGACATAGGTGTGAGTTCCATGTCCAACCCCAATGAGTATAGGCATCATCCAACCAACAAGGATCCCCAAACTTCACAATAAGATGTTGCATCCCAATTATCTCCAAAAATGCAAGCAGGAAAAACAAATAAGTGTCCCCTCATCCCACCTGATAAAGTACTGACACTCCTACTAAAAGGTCCATGTGAACACTTCCAATAGCTCAACTCTCTGCCACTTGTCAAAGAATGAAAACATCTATCCAATTGTGTGGATTTCCTCCACAAATACCACCTTATGCAATATAATTTCCTCAACAACTTCTCTTGGAAATTTGCTTGCTTATCTACCTTCCACTGATCATGTGCAAAACAATTTCTGCAAGAAGACTCCATGTGTGACATGTAATCTTCCACCCAATCCACATGTGGTGGAATGGCATCAAGTGACATCCATATGTTCCTATGTGGCTGATGGGAGGGTGATGGTGCATTCCACAAGTCATCATGAACACCTAGGAAATCCTCCAGCTCTTCTTGTTGCACCAACAAGGAAAATTCCTTCTCCCAATTTTCATTCTCACTTGATGAGGCTGAAATAAAAGTATGGGTAGAAATTTATATCAGACCCCTACAATACTCATCCACCCAACTTATGGCTTCCCAATCTTCATCCTCATCTGACCCTCCCATTTGGAAGAGACTCTTTCCAGAAAACAATTCCAGTTTTTTTTGGAAAAGACCAAGTGCTTGGTTCTCATCAAAATTGTCTGCATAGTCCTCAAGCACAAAAAAATCAGAATTCACCTCATGTGTATGTGTATGGAAGGTATCCAATGGCTACAAATTAAATATTTGTGGATGCCCACATGTCAATACAATGTCAATCCCAACAAAAAAATTATTACAGAAATTAAATTCTTCACCTCCCACATTCTTCACTCCAAAGATGTCTCTATCCTCCCAATCAATGGATGAATAAGGAATTTTATTTGTTGATACATAAGGAATGTGATCAGCCCTCTTTCTGGTAGATAAAAACACTTCATCCTTCCTCTCAACCTCAATGAGTGCTTGGCCAAAATTGTCTTCCTCATACCTGTTGTCTCCTTTCACGCACCTAGGGGGAACGTGGCAGAAATCTTCAAGCCACTCGGTGTGTCCTTGGGGGAAAGTCTCGAGTCAAGGCCGTCACCTTGTTCTTAACTCCTCCGTTTAGGCTCAACTCCTAATGAAGCCAAGGGGGGTAGACCCTATTAAGTTACTAAGGAAAATTACTTTAGTATGATGATGTTAAATTGAGATAGTTGCTTAGGAGTTTGAAATTAACCATAAATAACCATAGATGAAAAGATGAAAAATGAGCACAATAAAGCACAATGCTGACACACAATATATATATATCAAAAGATTTAAACACAAAACCAGTGCCTTAAAAATGGAGTCATAAAATAATCAAATGTACTTGCATGTGCTTGGAGTGAATGTTTTGTGATTACCTCTTGGTACATTTTAAGTTAATGTAAAATATGAATGGATTAAATTAGGCGAGGGGGGACTCCAGATATACCCGAGGGGTACTTGGAGTATGTCCAAAAATAAACCTTCATGGCTACCTGCAAGGAATGTTTGTTCTGAATGGAGTCTTTGAGACTGTGTTCATAATACACCCGAAGGTGTAACAGAGATTGGTGCCCCGAGGTCACTGTCCAGGAGTTCCCAATTCCTTTGGGTATTTTGCCACCGTCTACGGTTTGATCGAGGCGTTGGATTTTCACCTGATGGTGGTTAATTGGGGAAGGTGAAGACTAATTAATCTAGTCACTCATGTTGCTTTTGTTGCATCTTGACTGATTGGACGAACCATAGCCAAGTGCAGAGCATACACACCAGAGTCTTGTCAATTTTAGTAAATTTTAAAGGATGTGTTTTTTAGAAAGAAAATCCTTCCAAGAAACTCTTTCGGTCCAAGTGGACCTCAATCAAGGAATCAAGGAAGGAGTTGATTTTAAAATATTTTTTATAGAGATTAATGATAAGCAACAAAAAGGAATCAAACCACAACTTTTCTAATTAGTCCTACCACGCATCTCTTTCCCCTTTTGGGTCAATCGGGAAGTCATGGGGTAATTATTAAATTTACTTTGATACTGTAATATGGAATATATGATAAAGTAATAAAATTATTTTTATTCTTCATCAACAAAACTAATCTAGAGCGGAAAATTAAGGAAATGCAAAAAACGGAAAAAGGACGTGAATCCCCCCAAGGGGGATGGAGAATGGGCTCGAAAGAGCCTTTTCGGAAATAATTTTTTTTATCAGCTGTTACAATATCAGCAAACTGATATGAATCCTCTTATTCCTTACACAGGATGAAACCAAGCCTTTACAAAATGCCAAAATTAAAGATTACAGTCAAAAGGGAGACCCATGGCGGGATTCAGATGGCCCAAAATCCACTTTCGAACAACAACTTCTCCTCTTTCTGTTAGACCTGATAAAATAAAGTGAGCTTATTACAATGAAATATTCCCAAAATCACTTTGAAAGTACCTTTGGGTCAACCTACTTTAAACCAAAAAAAAACTAAGTTAAAACTAGTTAAAACGGTAAAAAAGGAACCAAGGAAAGAAATCTTTCCTTTGGGGAATCCAATGTGATATGCACTGATTGCTGGATTTTATCTTTTAAAATAGAAAACAGCAATATAATGCATGAAAACTACGGATTCTCTTTAAATTTCCATGCAAAACGGATGATTTCTTTAAACTAGATCAAGAATGCTTTATGAAACTTTTTAGGAATGAGATCTAGATTATGAGCCTTGAGACAATAGATATATGTTAAGTTTTAACTTAAGATAATAGATCTGAATAATATCAAATATTGTAAACAAAGTAACCAAGTAAAATTTTGATTTTTAGAAGGAGGAAGAGAGAGAAAGCGTGTTGGAAGCCTGAGAATGTTGGGCTTTAGAGTATGCTTTGGTGGAACACTGAGGGACTATGTCCTCAAAAATATCCTAAAGATGAGGAAGATTCAAACTAGCTCAACCCCTTGTACAAGTGATATCACCTACAACTTAGAAATCCTTGCACAAACAGATGGTTAAAACATGGGTGTTGCTGGAAAAACACAATTAGAAAGCATGCAATTAAACTTAAAATACATGCAACTCCAAGAGATCTGAAACAAGCAAATAGTAAGAGCATAAATCAAACTAGAATGACATCTTACCTTAACAGGATGGATCTCTCTCCTTCAAGGCCAACAATTAACCAACAAAAAGAAAAGATCAATAATACAGATTATACCTCATAAGCACTTGACAATCACCATTCACACTTGAAAAGCATTACACCATAGATCTTGCCTCCAAAGCTTCTTTGTTCCAAAATAGTACACAATACAATAGAAACAGCTCTTCAATCCAGCTCTAACTAGCTTGGAAGAGGAAAACTGAGCTTTATTTATAACAAAAACTAGAAATCTAGCCTGGGGGGGCGCAATTCCGGCCAATGAGAGAGAGACTGCAGCTACATGTGGAGTCAATCTGGGCTTGATCTGTGTCTAACTGAGTTTGATCTGAGTCTCACTGCGTGCAATTGTCAATCGAAGAGCTGATCAGACTGACACCTCATCCTGTTAACTGAAACATCCACCAAAACTCATCTAGATGAGCCCACACGTGTGGAGTAGAGAGAGAGGGCACAATTCCCAAGATTGCATGTTGTGGTGCACTCCCAGTTCAGCCTAGAACACCTCCTTATCTCAAGGAATGGTCATCTCTAGTCAATCTCAATCCGATGAGACTGATTTTAGTCAAATCGAAGCAAATCCCACTGATTTAGGATTTGGGGTTTTCTCCATTATTTAATTAATTTATTAATTAAAATAATCAATATTGGATTTTTAGGGATTTTTTACCTAAGTGATGGACAAATCACTCAAAACTTAGGAAAAGTGGGTTTATGGGTTTACATAGTGCTACGAGTTAGAAAATGAGCACCCCCATGACTGAAATTGATTTTTGAGCCCACTATTATTACAAAACCAATTTTTCTATTTAGACTATTAAAAAATAGCCTAAGTTTTGGAAAAATTAAAACTTAAAAAAAACTTTAAAAATTAAAAAAAAATTAAAACCTAGGGGGACTTAGACATGTTCATATGACTCGACCATAATTCCTAGCATGTTTATACACTGACACATAGACTCTAATAACCTCAATAGGCCTAAATTCCAAGCCGACCACCCCAACTTTGGAGGTATTTAGTGAAAAAATCAGAAATCATCAGTCGTTTATTCAACAACCAATAATAACCAAGGGAAAAAACACCTTGGGATGATCGGATTGAAAAATAAAGTCTAAGAGACCGATTCTTTTATAGACATTATCATGCTAGAACGTTTTATTACAACTCCCCTATAGGGTATGAACATGTGATATAGTACAACAATCACTTCCCAGAAGCACTTCTGAAGGTCTTCTAAAGTCCGAACAAATCATCTTTGTTAGGTTCACCAGGCTCACTTGATAAAAACCACTAAGTACAACTTAGGTGGTAACATCTGGCTCCAACTACAGGACATGTGCTCGATCTGGTCATAGGGCAAGGAGAGGATACAAACACCAGAATCTATAGTTTATACACCTTGTAAAAAATCTCAAAAGTTGACAAAAAAACCTCATTAGCACAAGATTTATATAAAAACCAAATGAACCATTAACCTAATTTATTTAAGCAAAATAAATGTAACCAACTAATGAAAAAATGTTGTATTATAGCTAAGTACAAAACATAAATGCAGAAAGTAAATGCTCTCTTTTAAGGAGCTTATTTTCCTATTCTAAGCTAACAAAAAGGTTAGGTGTAATAAAAAATCCAATGTAACCACGTAAGCATTTTATTAACATAAGAAAATTTTGCCTTATCTTTGGTTACCAGCCAAAGTAAGGATACTTTATTTAGAAAATGCAAACCTGCGTGATGATCTAAAATGGGCGGGTTAGATGGGAAATCATAGGCATGAATAAAGTCATTAAAGTTCTTCCCAAACTGGTATGTGCTCATGTAGGCTGCTTCTATCCATGACTGGATAGGACTGATATACCAATCTGTAAGATGAGGCAGACTAACTACATCATCATACTGATCATCAAGGTTTGTCAAATGATAACTCATTGCATAAGCCCCAAGTAGCTCCAAATCATAAGGAACCTCTATATGTGAAGAAGATGGATGAGACTGATATTCCACTGACTGCATCATATCTAACTTTTCACAACACTGCTTCTCAATGTATTCATTACTGTTGAATTTGTGTGGCTCTACATGATACTCTGAATGATCATGTGAAAATTCTGAATGCTTCTCTTTCATACTAAGATTTTCCCAGGTATCCAGAATTCCCTCTCTGGACGTATTGTAGATTGGACTTCCACAAAAATTTTAATAGACACTCCCCTTGGTGGGCACATCCTAGATGGGATTCTCAATAATATTTTCACAAGTTGGATTATCTTTGAAATTCCAATAGTCATCACTCCCATCCATGTCATATGTGAGAGAATATTCCTTGTTGTTATCACATCTTAAGATATGTTGGCCACTTTTTCCCACTTGCACAACCCAAGTCCTACGCATCCCACCAATCCGACAACTACCCAAGATACTGACCCAATAGAGAAGGCCCCATCAACAACACCTACGAAGCATGACTAGTCTCACCTGAGATATCTCATAGATGGGTAACCTATGAAACCATGTTTCCGCGATTATCGAGGATGTATAGTCCCTTGGCTCGCAGCCCAGGAGCTCAACGAAGGAAACAGGGTGGCTAGATAGAAGAGTCATCTTTTCCGGAATGAGCACAACTGTATGTCATCGCGCATGACCTGACTTTCCTTTCCCCCTCACAGCTGGCGCAACTCATGTGGCACAGCTAACTCACTGACTCTATGACTTACATCGAGATTCATAACAGGAATTATATAGAATGATATATATATTTATACAGCTTCAATTTAGTGAGATACTCTATTCATCCATCTACCAATTGAAAGAAACTAACAGAAACTAAACCACATTTAACAGTATATGAAAAGAAACTATTAATCAATCACATAAATATTCACCACATCGACCATTCACTTGGACACAAGAAATAACATGGAAACCCATCTGGAAAAAACCACCAAGGTGCTCTTCATCTGGAATGAGAAAGGATATAGCACCTTGCAATCTACGAGATGCAGACTGATCTTGAGATATGTCTTTAAGTTTAGACTCATAGTTCTCATGCTCTCTGTCTTATTTCTCCTAATCTATTTCTATTACCTATGGATCTGCACACAGCCTAGATCAACTCTCCTAGCATCTGCACCTCTCTAGCAGAGCTTTATCCTTCCCCTATTCTAATTACCTTCCTCCTAGATCTTCTCTCTGCAACTGTATACATCTCTCGTCTATCAAATCCATTCCGTAATTATGACTAACAAAAATCCAACCCTCTAACTATTAAATCTCTCCTATTTATAACATTTTACACGACCACGCTGGGTCGACTACTTACAGGTAGTCTGTTAACTGCCACCATCAGCCACCCCCAGGATACAACTATGATGATCATGACTCGACACGAGGCACTAACAGCCTTAATTACAGTGTGCTTTCACTCATGTGGAATTTTCCAACTTAAGCCGGCTTTTGCACCCACGACCGCCCTGTCACTTTCCATCCGTTCCCCACGGCGTGAACTTTTGCGCTTGCCTTTCCTTTGCCGCACACTTCTCTGCTGTGCCTTCGCAAGCCATTTCTATGCTTCACACTCTTCCTTTTCTTCTATCACACGCGCGATGCATATTCCTTGGCTACGCACGCGAAGTTCCTTCTTATGCCCCTTTCCCCGGGCCAACAGGAACCCAACACTCACCTGTGGCTCGTCCCAAGACAATAAGCAAGGGACATATGAGCGGCCCGATATGCGTGGTTTCTTTTGGAAAAAATATAGATAGTTTTTTTTTGTTTTTTGCACATCATGGCTTTATGGGAGCATGTCGCAGTCATCGCGATAGGGTTTTAATCGACTACCATTGATCATGCATGCTACTGGTGTTCCATCTAGCTTATGTAGTTTTACTGCGCCTGCTTCAGTAATATGTGCAACTACATATGGACCTAACCAATGTGTTTTGAGCTTACCCGGCTGCTTGAGAAACTTATTATCATACATCAGAACAAGTCCACCAACCTTGAATTGCTTTGTTGTAATGTGGCGGTCATGCTAGGATTTTTGTCACTGCTTTTCCACATTTTGATGGAAGGCCACAATAAAATGATATTCTTTCATTTGAACGAGTTGCGCCAGCCTCTCTTCTACAGCGTTGGTATCTATCATCTCCGTTTATACAGCGATTCATAGGCTCGAGACAATATATTCCATGGGCATGATTGCTTCTTGTCCATAGACTAACCGGAAAGGTGTGTATCCCATTAGTCGTTTGCATGTTGTTTTATAGGCCCATAATACTGCTGAGACTTTCTAGTCCCAATCATCTCTATGCACATTGCATACTTTGCTCAACGCATTCTCAAGTACCTTGTTGAATGCCTCAACAGTTCCATTTGCTTGAGGATGGTAGGGAATTGTTTTCTTGTGTTGGATTTGTAATTATGCATTCAGTTCAACAATTAGCTTATTTAAAAATGTATACCTTGGTCCCTGATTAGGATTTTGGGACAACCAAATCTTGTGATGACATTCTCAAAGAGGAAGTGGGCTGCAGTTGCAGCGGTACAATATTTTACAGGTGCGGTCTCAACCCATCTTGTCAAGTCTATAGTAGTGATGATATAACGTGCACCAGTTCGTTTTCCTGGTGGACTGACAGGGCCAACAAAATCCACTACCCATTTGTCAAAGGCCTGCAGTGTAATTTGTGGCGCAAGTGGCATTTTGTCCCGTCGCAATGGTTTCCCTATTCTTTGACACTTATCGCAACTATGACAATATTTTCTTGTATCCATATGTACCATTGGCCACAAGAATCTAGCTTGCAAAATCTTGCATACTATTTCTTTCCTGGCATAGTGTCCTCTTGAAATACCTGCATGTGCTTTTGGCATTACCCATTGTCTTTCAAGCTCAAAGACACATCTTCGCATTATTTCATCTAGTCCTAGCTTATAGAGTTTTCCCACTATGAGTGTGTAGTCTAAGTCCTTGACAATTAGCTGTTTCTTTTGCCATGTTGAATAATCTTCAGGTGCATACCCTGTATTAAGTAAGTGGATAATCGCATCGACTTCTTTATCAACAATATCTATAGAAAATAGTTGCGCATCTGGTAAATTTTCCTCTATGATGGTGGGTTCCTCCCCACTTTCAATTCGCGATAAGTGCTCAGGACCAACATTTAGTCATCCTGGCTTCACAATGACTTCAAAGTAAAATTCTTGAAATAGGAGGAGCCACCGGCGGATTCCCCCCCCAACACTGGCTTATTGACTAGGTATTTTAGCGCAGATTGATCAGTGAACATTTTGAAGTGTCCACCCAATAGATAATGTCTGAATTTTTGTAGTGCATAGACCATTGTAAGCCCTTCTCTTTCAGTTGTGGTATAATTTTTCTCTGTCATTGATAGTTTACTACTAGCAAATGCGATCGAGTGGTCAATTGTGCCTTCTCCTGGTTGGGTTAAAACTATGCCAAGCGCCATCAATGAGGCATCAACATGTACGTGGAATTCTTTTTTCCAATATGGAAATATTAATATTGGTGCAGTAGCCATTTTACCATTTAGTTTATCCAGACTCTCTTGGTAGCTTTCATTCCATTCAAACTTGGCATCTTTTTTTAACAGTTTCTCCATTAGGGTAGTCATCTCGGCATACCCTCTTATGAATTTCCTATAATATCCAGTGTGTCCCAATGTAGACCTGAGTTGCATGACTGATGTGGGTGGAGGCAAGTACAGGATAATTTCTACCTTCACGGGGTCAACCAATATTCCATTATGGCATACTACATGGCCCAATAGTACACCGAAAGGTGCACAGAAGATACATTTTCTTAAGTTCAGCGCAATTTGATACTGGCGACACCTCTCCACCATCATGCGCAAATTTTCAATATGGTCTCTTACCAGACCAAAGATCGTCCAATCATCAAAGTATACTTCAAGAAAATTATGAATGAAATATTTGAAAGCAGATACTACTATTCTAGAAAAAATTGCATGGGCATTTTTAAGGCCAAAGGGCATTACCTTGTATTGGTAGCATCCCCATTCTGTTACAAAGGTTGTCTTGTGTCGATCTTCTGGCGCAATTCAGATCTGATGGTATCTTGAGAATCCATCTGTGAATGAGTACATTTCCTTCCCACCAATGCTTTCCAAAACCTCATTCGTAAAGGGCATAGGAAATGGATCATGCAAGAAGACATCATTTAGTTTTCTCAGGTCGACACAGATTCTGACTTCACCTATTTCCTTTTTGTCCTGGATGACTATGGGGCTTATCCATTCTGATTCTTCTACTAGTTCAATAATTCCTTCCTCCAACATGCGATCCAATTCTGCTTTTACTTTCTCCTTATAGTGTGGGTTTAATCTGTATGGTCGTTGTTTCACTGGCCTTGCATCGGGTTTGAGTCGAATTTTCATTTCACCCAAATCTCCTACTATTCCCTTCATCTCCCTAAAATTTGTCAGGAATAGGTCCTGAAATTCATGTAATAGATCGATGATTTTGGCTACTGTTTCTTCATCCCAGTAGTCTTCAATGTTGGAAAACTTTGGATTGTCCTCTAATCCAATGTTAAATTTTTTAATCTTTAGCGGCTTAATGAATTGTTCACTAGAAATGTCATTTCCTTCTACCTCGCGTGATCCTTCTGATTCTGGAATATTGATTTTGGTCGGATCATCGTCTGGGTCCCCAGAGAGGTTATAGCATGTCATCCAATGTTGGACTGTCCCACAACATGTTGAAATATTGTAACTTCAAAGAATATTCTATATGTATATTTTTGTGGTCCCCGATGGTCCTACTGGGAGAACCACTTGTATTATCTTGTACCCCGATGCTTCTAATCGAAAGAACTAATAAGAGTCATGAGGTTGTCCCCTCTAATTGTAAAGGTGGGTCATTAGCACCCCAGTGTGGTTACTTGAGCCTACATGTGTAACTCAATCCTACATGATTAACTCGAGCCTACATGTCGGATGAGTTAATTGAAGTGAACGGATGAATATAAATAGAGGTGTAACGCTCCTCATTTTAAGCACACACTCTCACTTGTGTAGCACACTAGTGAAGGAGAGAAGTAGCTGGAGAAAAAGGAGGATCAGGATTTGATCTCCTTGTTGGTTTTACCTTTTATCTTTTTGGGGCATCTATATTGAGGAAGCTTTTGCTAGATTTTTCCCTTTAGGGTTTTCCCAGGATAAATATTTGTGTTCCTTTTGTATGGTTGTGCTTGTCTATCTTTCAGTGATCCTGTTTATATGCTTTTGCTATGAAAATGAAATGAAATACTAATGATCTGGCTTAGCATATGAAAATTTTAACATGGTATCAGAGCCACCCTGAAAGAAGACATTGTGCAGCTACAGAATATAGGGATTCTTAATTTTTGGGTCTCTATCCACAATTGATCAGCAAAAGAAGGCTAGACTAACTCTCCATTGAAGGGCGCATCTTTCTTTCGAAGCGGAATTCGATTCTGAGCATTTTCAATTTTCGGTGTGGGAAATTAGGGATTCTTGCAGAAGAATAATTTTTGAGTGAGCCCAAAATAGGATTTCTCTCCTCATCAAAATCAAATTTTAGAGACCTGGATCAATATTTTTGGTTGGGTGAAACTACGGGAAAGTCAAACCCTAGTTTGACCCCGAGCTAGAAAAACCCTAAATACTAAAACTGCTAAGTTTTGGTACATTCGCTATATCCCAATATTGGCAAAGGTTCAGGAATTGAAAATTGAAAATTACTAATATAAACTACTTATGTACATTGCATCCAAAATTCAGCCTCAAATTCACTATATTTTGGGAGATATGATCCATCCCAGTTAGGGTTCCAGCCTACTCCAGAATTCATCCCTAAACAGGACACCTGGGGAGAATTGTTATATCTTGGCCTAAAAATTTCCAAATGGAATTACTGAATATGTTCCATAAATATCACAAAATTTAATTTATGTGGTCCAAATTTCAGAACCAGAAGATAAATTAGTGACACGTGGCAATCCGTACAACTTCGTTGTTCTGAACAGTCCTGTAACAGGTCACCTTGGGAAAAGGATCATAAATCCCAATTGGTGAAACCAATTCTGATGAAACTTGTGGTTTTAGATCAGAGACATTCGAGGTTACCTCGGTGAGAAATTTCAGACACATAGGAGTATTAATTTCGTATATATCACAGAAACAGTGACAGGCATTTCTACAGAAGAAATTGGAAAACTAGGGCTTCCTGTTCCGGGAGCTTCCCTCCACTGTTTTCAGAAAAGGAGTACATTGGACAACTCCATTTGAAGAGATCTATATTTCTATCCAATCAGATCTGAAATATTCTAGGTTTTTAATATTAGGGTTTCTCTGACAAACCCTAGATCAACCAGCTCCGGAAGCAGGACGGACACCTCAAATCGGTAAGATCTAATCTTTTGCTATTTTCATTTGAGGTTCTCATTTTAAAGTGATCTATCAAATTAGCTTTATGATAAGCTTGGTGAAGTTGACAACTTCCAAGCATGGAAGTATTTGATCTCTTTGAAGAAAATGAATTGGACACCTACATGAGTAGAGATCTTCCAATTCTAGAGGGAGATGAGGCTCAAATCATTACACTAGAAGAACTTGGTCAAGGCCAAGAAGATCATTGTTGATTCAGTCACAGATCAACTTGTACCACAAGTGTCTTCCCTAAAGACACCAAAATAAATGTTTGATTCCTTGACCAAGCTATTTGAAGAAAAGAACATACATCGGAAGATGACCCTAAGAAACAAATTGAAGAGGTAAAAGAAGAAGTGAAGAATGCAGAAGTGGTGATAGCCACCTTGAATGGCCTCCCAGGATCATGGGATCCATTCATGCAAAGAATGTATGCCAAAAGAAAGTGATTACTTTCAACTCGACTCATAAGAGAAGAAGAAGAAGATGGGAGCAATTGAAGATCAAGCTCTCACCATTCAAAGAAGATCCCTCAAGCGATGAGGAATATGAAGAACTCAATTTTTGAAGAACCTCTTATTCATCTTATCATTTGGATAAGAAATGATGATTTCATGAATGAAGAAGATGATAAACCAGAATGATCAATATGGATTCAACCCACGAAACAAATAAAAGATAAGTATTCAATTGTCATTTCATGATATTGTTTTGTTATACAGTTGATGTGTTATGCATGATAGATTGTTTGCATTAATGACTATATACTACTAATATGCATGTGATGAGTAAGTAGCTCATGGTGCTATACAACTCTCCATTGCTACTTATCAAACCTCTTTGCTGACATATTGGATTAGTGGAAAATATCAATGATGTCATGGTAGAGATGGAAGGCATCTAGAAAATTTCTGTGAGATATGGATGAATGTTGTATTGGCTAAACAGTTGCATGATGCATAAGAATTTGTCATTATGAATATGTTTTATGAAATAGTTCTAACCATGAAACTGGTGCATTTGAATTGTAGGAAAGGTCCTGTACAACCTCCTACAAGAAAATAAGGATGAGACTTGTTTTGAAGAACAAGTGATGACAATTCAATAAACATGAATCTGAAGCTCCCAGGGTCAGAGACACCATGACAGAAGAAAGAGCTTCAGACAGCGGTAGATCCACCTCGAAGGATGAAGACCACCATGGGTATGAGAGATAACTCAAGATGAAGAAAAGAATGCTATGAAAGAAGCTATGCTCAAATAATAACAGTTGATCATGGGGAATGATGTTTATGATATGATTTCAAGACATAAATGGAAGTACGTAGTATCTTCCATATGGATCTACAAGAACAAGTGTACAAATAAAGGTTCATGATTTGCCTCAGAAATAATAGACTATGACATGACATACTCTATTGATCAGTATATATCAAGCATAGAACCACCTGTACAGAATGAAGAAGGAAGATAATACTCCACTTTAGGGGGAGTGACTACAGAAGATATCTGAGTTCGACATGGTAGTGACATAATGGATAGCTTCCTGATGGATCAAGACTTTACCAAGAGTAAAGTGGGTTCCAACCTTCAAATTTGAATGTAGAAGACTAGGATATGTTGTTGATCTGACAAGATGAACTCATGGAAGATGTTATGATGAAAGAATACTAGAATGATGTGGTATCTTACAAATGGATTTGCAAGATAAAATATGTTGCTGATAGAAGTAAGGAAAGACTTGTGGCTAGAGGTTTCGATAAGAAAGAGGGAATTAATTCTGAAGAGACACTTACTCCAGGAAGCAAGGTACACTTCCTTCAAAACTATGATGGTAGTTTCTTCCATGATGAAATGAAGACAATCCTTCCTTAATGGTATGAATTGGGAAGAGTTTTACATCGAATAGTCACAAGGATTTGAAGTTGAAGATAGATGGACTCATATATATAAGTTGAAGAAGGCCCTCTATGGCATGAAGCAAGCTCCCAGAGCTTGGTATGGAAGGATAGATAGCTTCCTGTCAATTATGGGCTTTACCAAGAGTTAAGTTGATCCTAACCTTTATCTCAAGGTTGTAGAAGATGAACCTGTCATCCTATTATTATATGTGGATGACTTATTCTTGACAGGAAATGAGAAACAAATCATGGAAAGCAAGAAGAAACTAGCAGAAGAATTTGAGATGAAAGACCTTGGGTTAATGCATTACTTCCTAGGTCTGGAAGTATGGAAAAGTTCAGAAGGAATCTTTCTCAACCAGGGAAAGTATGCGGTAGAGATATTGAAGAGATTCAATATGTTGGAATGCAAATCCATGGCCACACCCATGGACTCCAACCTGAAGCTGTTAGTTGATGACTCATCAGAGTTAGTGGAGGCGACTCATTATAGATAGATCATTGGGTCATTGATGTACTTAACAAATACCAGACCAGACATTTGTTTTGTTGTGAACACCTTAAGTCAATATCTTGTTCAACCAAGACGGGTTCACCTAGCAGCTGCAAAACATGTGATGAGATATCTGAAAGGGACTATAGACCTTGGTCTATACTATGATGGTAGCCATGAGTATAGATTGTATGGCTACATAGATGCAGATTGGGTTGGAAGTATCTCAGATAGAAAAAGCACATCAGGTGGATGTTATAGTCTGGGATCTGCTATGATTTCATGGTTTATCAGAAAGCAGTCTAGTGTTGCTCTAAGCACAGCTGAAGCAGAATATATAGCATCTTGATCTGCTAGTTGTGAATCCATATGGATTTGAAAGCTGATGTCAGGATTATTCAACCTAGAGTTGGACACTACCGTGATTCTATGTGATAACCAGAGTTGTGATGACAGAGAACCTTGTGTTCTGTTATAACACATAGAAATATGGTATTTCTATGTACAAGATAAGATGTAGATGATGATGCTTCAATATTCCCATACTGAAGATATAGATGATGTTTCAGTATTTACATACTGTAAATGTAGATGATGGTGATTCCATATTTTTATACCGAATATAGAGATGATGTTGCTTTCAGTATTTCTATACTGAAAATATAGATGATGATGCTTTCAGTATTCACATACTAGAGATACAGATGGTGATAGTTTAGTATTCGCATACTGAAGATGTAGATGATGATGGTTTAGATGATGATGTGCTGACGAAGCCTTTGTCTTGAGTAAAGTTCAAACACTTTTGAGACAAGCTTGGTGTTGTTCGGAAAGACCTTCCTCGAAAGGGGGAGTAGTGATGTCGCAGTGGGATTGTATCATCCCTGGGCACTTGCCCTAAAGTGATCCGGAGACCTCGGTCCTCGAGAATGAAGAGGGATTGTATCATCCTGGGACATCTGTCCAAAATAGAGCTGGTGACTTTGGTCTTCATGAATGTGGTGGGATTGCATCATCCCTGAACTTCGGCTCAAAATGTATCCGGAGGTCTTAGCCCCCGTGAATGTGGTAGGATTGCATCATCCCTGAAATTCGATTCAAAATGTATCTGGAGGTATCGGCCCCTGTGAAAGTGGCGAATTGCATCATCCCTGAAATTCGGTTCAAAATGTATCTGGAGGTCTCGGCCCTCGTGAAAGTGGCGGATTGCATCATCCCTGGACTTCGGTTCAAAATGTATCTGAAGGTCTCGGCCCCCGTGAAAGTGGCGTATTGCATCATCCCTGAACTTCGGTTCAAAAGGTATTCAGAGGTTTCAGCCCCTGTGAAAGTGGTGGATTGCATCATCCCTGAACCTCGGTTCAAAATGTATCCAAAGGTCTCGGCCCCCGTGAAAGTGGTGGATTGCATCATCCCTGAACCTCGGTTCAAAATGTATCCAGAGGTCTCAGCCCCCGTGAAATTGGTGGATTGCATCTTCCATGAACCTCGGTTCAAAATGTATCTAGAGGTCTTGGCCCCCGTGAAAGTGGTGGGATTGCATCATCCCTGAACCTCGGTTCAAAATGTATCCGGATATTTCGATCCCCGTGAATGTGGTAGGATTGTATCATCCTTGAACTTCGGTTCAGAATGGATCCAGTGACTTCGGTACTCGAGAACGTGTGTTGATCCCGTAATTCCTAGAGGAAGTATTGTCTGAGTTCCACATATGTGTTGATCTCATAATTCCGAAAGGAAGGATCATTAGTAACTCCGTAAAGACCTAAATCCTGTAATTCCAAAAGGAAGGATCATTGGTAACTCCGTAAAGACCAAAATCCTTAATTCTGAAAGGAAGGATCATGTTGATGTTTTGATGATGTTGATGTTTTGATGATAATGATGTTTTCATGATGATGATGTTTTTATGATGATGATGACGTACTGATCAAAATATCAGTGTATGATGATGATGATGTACTCATTGAAAGATCAGAGCGTGATGATAATGATGTACTGATCAAAAGATCAGAGCATGATGATGATGTACTGATCGAAAGATCAGAGTATGATGATGATGATGTACTAATCAGAGTATGACGATGATGATGTACTGATCGAAAGATCAGAGTATGATGATGATGACGTACTGATCAAATGATCAGTATGTGATGATGACGACGTACTAATCAAAATATCAGAATATGATGATGATGATGTTGTTCGAGAATTAAAGTACTGAAGATTTTTCTGATAAAAATGTTGAAGATGTTGTTGCTGATCGAAAGATCAAAGTGCTGAAGATATTTCTGATCAAAATGCTAAAGATTATGTTGCTAATCGAAAGGTCAAAACGCTGAAGATTCTGCTGATCGAAAGGTCAAAGTGCTGAAGATGTTGCTGCTGATTGAAAGGTCTAAGTGCTGAAGATGTTGCTGATCAAAAGGACAAAGTGCTGAAGATGTTGCTGACGATGTTTCTGATCGAAAGGTCAAAGTGTTGAAGATGTTGCTAATCAAAAGGTCAAAAGATGCTGATGCTGATAAAAGAGTTGCTGTCGTTGAAAATTGAAGACGAAGACTATATGATGTTGAAAAGCTTCCAATGATTTATAGATGTGTTACCCTGATGATGCTGATGATGTCATCTATCTCTCTCCTACTATTTGTGTTGTTGATGTTCTTGTAGAAAACCCTTCTCATTAAGGGGGAGTGTTAAAATATTGTAACTTTGAAGAATATTCTATATGTATCTTTTTGTGGTCCCCGATGGTCCTACCAGGAGAACCACTTTTATTATCTTGTACCCCGATGCTTCTAATCGGAAGAACTAATAAGAGTCACGAGGTTGTCCCCTCTAATTGTAAAGGTGGTTCATTAGCACCCCAGTATGGTTACTTGAGCCTACATGTGTAACTTGAGCCTACATTATTAACTCGAGCCTACATGTCGGATGAGTTAATTGAAGTGAACAGATGAATATAAATAGAGGTGTAGTGCTCCTCATTTGAAGCACACACTCTCACTTGTGTAGTGCACTAGTGAAGGAGAGAAGTAGTTGGAGAAGGAAGAGGATCAGGCTTTGATCTCCTTGTTGGTTTTACCTTTTATGTTTTTGGGGCATCTATATTGAGGAAGCTTTTGTTGGGCTTTTCCCTTTAGGGTTTTCCCAGGATAAATCTTTGTGTTCCTTTTGTATTGTTGTGCTTGTCTATCTTTCAGTGATCCTGTTTATATGCTTTTGCTATGAAAATGAAATGAAATACTAATTATCTAGCTTATCATATGAAAATTTTAACAAAACATTGGTGGGAATGCGTAGAACAAGGTTTAGAATACACAATCTCCAGTGGGATCTCGGCGAATATTTTTTCCTTGATAGTTTTTCAGCACAATATCAACTGTAGGTTGTTCATCTGCAAACTCGAATGTGTAAGTGAATTTCTGTGCAACTTCTTCCCATTCCCTTGTCTCCTGGCGCAGCTCCGTAGATGCATACTAGCCTCATGGTGTCATCTCAAGGGTATGGATGAAATGATGAACCCATTCTTGGCGAGGGTAGTTCGAGAACGTTGTGGAACATTGTTCCAAGTGTTTGACAGGATTGGATAACCCTGTATATCTTTGGGTTACAGTTGTAATTTCTTCTCCAAACCTTACTTCTAGCAGCCTTCTCCATAGTGGCCATTCGGTTATGGTACTCTTAAGCGTACACCACCATCGTGCGGGCATATATTTTAATGCAAAGTCTAGTGTAGAAATTTGGTGTGGCTCTATTACCAGTTCTTCGAATTCAATCAAGAACACTGCTAAGTTAGGCAATCCTTCATATGTGGGTAGTTGTCACAACTGAGTTCCTACCCGCCTGACAGACTTAGTTATCCTGGCACATTTTCTTGATGAGACTTCATGTAATCAGTTTTTTCACTTCTCCAATTCCTTTCCTAAGTCTGATGTACATGAACTCTCACATTTCCAACTTACATTACCATCTGCATTAGATTAATATAGTCTTCTCAAACGGCAGTTATATTATAGATGGGTCTATCTGTGTCTATCTGCGTGGCTTGGTCTGCACCTATCGTGGCACCTCCCCTCATGACCACTGCCACATTTGGTTCCTGTGGTTCAACGACTAGCATCTGTATATTGATATTGGCATCCGGATTGGGAGCATTCAGTGCAATATTTGGTGCAGGGTTTGGTACCAGGTTGGCTGGTCCAAGCATCTGGGATTTCCATTGAGCAATGAGCTATGGGAATTGCTCCAAATTGTGATCATGTCTGTAGTACAAGCAAGTCCTTGCAGGTTCTGGGAAGTACCTGGTGTAATTCCCCGATACTCCACAATTCTAGCATACCACTGGCCCTCTTCCCTGGCCAAATCCACCTCCTCCCCAGCCCCTAAAATTTACACCCCCCCTTTGAGGTGGTTGTAGCAGGTATTGCGGTTTCTGGTATTATTGTTGGTATCAGTTATACGGGGCCATATTCTGAAACGGGGGTGCCATCTGGAACTGCTGTGGAGATGGGAACTACAGTGCAGCCTAAAACTGAGGAGGAGCCTAGAACTGAGGTGGAGTCTATTCAATCATCAAGTATGCATCTACCATTTTCTCCCTCATGAGTTGGTAGGCCCTACAATTTTGTTCATCATGGCCTATAGATTTACAAAATTTACAATATAGACTGGTGGGTGTACATACTATCTTGTGCATAAACAGGAAATCAATGTCTCGGTGTCCTCTTGTTTGGCATATATTGCACCAAGGTAATCCTTGGCTATTCATTGGGCTTGGCCCCCTGGATGAAACATAGTTCATATATGTCGGGCATTCATCTTTGGTATGTCTGTTGGTCTGGCATTGGGTACACCAGAGGTCTTCGTGTGATTCTTTTCCCCTTTTCATATCTTGGAGTTTGATAGTCAGATTAGCCAACTAAGACTGAATCTCTATCATCCTTGTGGAACCGTCTCCTACGGGCGAAGCCTCTAGCTTCATTTCCAACTCCAATGCCTCCATCTGCGTTGCGATCTTCTTTTGCATGAGCAACCCTCTTATATGTGGTAGTAGTGTAGCAATAAACCACTCTTTATGTTGTACATCTGACATCTGGAAACTGACTTTGGCTATCATTGTTTTTAAACTGATGGTCGAAGTCCCATATCGTTTCTGCTGGAGCCTGCTTAATTTCCTTGAATTCAGTAATACATTGGGATTCCGATTGGGGCTTTTGAAACTCTGAAATCATTTCCCGTTGAATCTCCTCAAGAGTCTTCTATGGGGTTCCTACTGGTGTGACACAAAATTTCATGAACCAATCCAAGGAACGACCCCTCAGAGTCATGATCATATGTCCCTTCTTTATATCTTCATTATGTACTAAGTGTACCATCCAAACAGCTTCACAAAGAAACCAATGTTGTTCCGAGTCTTCTATTCCATTCCCATTCAAGGTGGGTAATCTAACATATGTCCCCACCATTAGGGTGGTGTTGGGATTGTTCACTAGACCTTCTGAGTTTACAGGATGTACGAGGATCGCTGATGGGATTTCTTGCTCACTAGTCCCGACACTAGGACTACTAGTGTTCACACAGGGTCCAGGTGATGGACTCCTAGGTCTTGGTTTGGGTGATCTCTCTAGAATACTGTAGCCACATCCTATTCTTGGTGATTTTGCAGACCCTCCTAATTCTACTCTCTCAGAAACCGGGCTATATTCCTCCTCTTCCTCGTAGGATCCTTCATCTAGGTATGACTCACATCCATATTCACCCTCCCTCTGCAAGCTATAGGCCCTCCTTCCTCCTATTACCTTTCTCCTCTTTCCTAACCGGAACATTCTTCCACTTCTCAAGAATCCAATGCCTAACTCATCCTCAGAACTTCCCTGGAACATCTCTTCTTATTACCTTCCATATTACTTCTAGCTCCTACACAGTATATCTGCTCCACAATGTTGGAGACATTTACCACCTTACACACTCATTTTGGTCAATTTGGCCTAGTTAAACCACTATCCTAAGTATTATTGACTTAATTGACATTAGAGGAGCACTAGATGGCATCAGCTATATCACACCCACGCCTACCTTCAATCAAAGATTCTAACTTAGCCTTCTCCTACATTTAGGGAGGCTAACTGGAGCACTCTGGGGGTGATCTGAGTGTCATTAATGCCCCATATTGCTAATTGATGGTTACAATCAGTTAAACAGAGTAGTGAAGGCACCTTCCTTCATTAAATTGATTATTTATTGAACTGGAGTCAACATGGGCGCCTCCAACCACTTCTAATGTTCAATTACACTTCAGTTAACCTCATCAGAGTTCATTGGAGTCATTGATGCGCTACCACTTGTTGGTTGGTTTGCTGTGACATGTGTCTGACCAACTTTTAGTTAGACTCGGTTATTTATTGCACTTCGACTTTAGTTAGGGCTCAGTTGAGTCAATTAGGGTTTTGATCAGTGGTTAACTTGAGTGTTGACTATGGCTTACATTCAGTTAAGCTAGACTCACTCATTCAATTTGAATGACCTCCTTGGGAATTCAAATCGCTTTTTCATTCATGCTTGCAGCATGATCTTGTATTGTATTACTCATTCTTTGTGTGAATACACAGAGCAGCTACTCATTTTGTAGCACAATTACACCATTTTCATGCTTCATTGTTATTAATCTTTGATGAGACTTGTGTTTAGTCCCTAGATTACTGTGACAGATTAATATGGTATCAGAGCTCACAGTGGGATGAAGCTCAGATCTCTCAAAAACAAGGTTTTTGACAGATCTTGCATGAAAATTGAGCAATAGCTCAAAAATCCAGCACTGCACCAGAATCCAAGGCTTACCATTTAATACCCCAAGTAAAGAACTTGTTGATCAAGCTTTCTTGATTGACTATGCTGGGTCTGATGAAAGCCTAAAATGTGTAGGCTATTTGACCTTACATTGCCCTTTTTGTTGTGATTTCCAAGTTTTTGACAGGTGAAAGCATTCACTCCAACAGATTCAGATGCCTTCTTCAGTAGATATTTTGACTCCGTTCAATTTCCACTCATGCAAAGGAGACATGGAGATCCTGCTACATTCCGGAGGACTCTATAGGGTCACCATGGACAATGAAGAAGAGCCTAGTTCTGTAAAAGACAAATATAGATTCTTGAACAAGAAGGATGAATCATTCGGATTCTTGTGCCTCTCTGTTTCTCGGGATCTTCTTTTCCATTTTTCCAGATTGAAGACTCCAAAGGAAATTTGGGACAAATTGGAAACCTTGTATGGAAAGCAGGATGATTTGAGAGTTTACCAGCTTGAAAATGAATTAATGTCTCTCCATCCTTCCAATTTCGAGACCTTGAATGACTTTTTCACAAAGTTCAAACACATTGTCTTACTGTTGAAGCAATGCAAAGTGGAGAAGGAGGATGATCAGCTCATACTCACCACACTCTCCAAACTTGGAGATGATTATTTAGTTTTCGTCTCTACATCTTGTGCGGGGAAGCTCACAACTCTTGGATGCAAGATTCCTACACTCAATGCCTTCATTGAGTCCCTAACAAGTGAACATGATAAGCTTGTCTAGATGGGGATCATCAAATACTCCCGTGATCAAGCCCTCCATGTCTCGGGGCCCAAATATCTGAAGGGTAAAGGAAAGCAGCAGAAGAACCCAAAAACTAAATTTGAAGCTCCTAAGCCTAAAGTTGAAAACCAGCAGCATGATGAGTCTTCCGACTTAAAGAAGAACAAAGGGAAAGGGCATCATGGAAAGGAAAAATTCAAGTGTTCATACTATAGGAAGGGCTTCCACCATGAACATGCCTACATGAAGAAGAATATTGATGAAGCTACCTCTCTCCTTGAGAGAAATCACATCAATATTTCAAAAATATTTCGGAGGAGAGATCAGCAAGATTGGGAACCACAGCATGAAAAAGGTCATGCCCTCATGGCAAGCACTTCAAATTCCAAAGCACTCTTGATTGATTCTGGAGCTTCAAACCACATGATGGCTGAAAGAGACTCCTTTTCATCCTTGGAGACTGGAAAATCCATCCCCATCCACATGGGAGATGACTCCACCATAATTTTAGAAGGACAAGGTATGGTTGATCTTGAGAATGCCTATTTTTCAAATGTTTTGTATGTACCATCTCTAGCATCAAATCTCCTTAGTGTCTATCAGATGACACATACAGGAGTGCTTAAGAGAGTATCTTTCAGCCCGAATGATGTTGAGATAATATAAATTGCATCTGGGAAACTCATTGCTAAAGGCCTTGCAAACCATCATGCAAAATCCTATGATTTCTCCCACTTTGTGGTGGATGCAAAGCCCACCACACTGCTAACTCATGGAAATGAATTTAGTAGGCTGTGGCATGAAAGGTTTGGCGATCTAAATTTCAAATATTTGTAACAATTACAGAAAAACTCCATGGTTGAAGGCCTCCTAGTCATCAAGGAAACCACTGGAATTTGCAAGGGCTGTGTGGTTGGAAAACACCCTGAGCACAAGTATGATCGGGGGAAGGCAAACTGAGATACATGCATCTTGGGGCTGATACATTCTGATATTAGTGGGCCGATGCTTATCACATACATGAATGGATCAATGTATCTTCTAACTTTTATTGATGGATTTTCAAGGTACACATGGGTCTTCTTTCTGAAAAAGAAGTATGAAGTATGTGAAAAATTCTCTAAACTGAAGGCCTTGATCGAGAATGCCTCTGGGCTTAAGATCAATATCTTGAGATCTGATAATGGCAGGGAGTATGTTAGTAATGAGTTACTGCACATATGCTCCCAAAGTGGTATTCAAGTCATACATTCAATTCCCTACACTCCCCAACAGAACGGTGTAGTGGAAAGGAAGAATCGGTCTCTCAAGGAGATGACCACCTGTATGTTGGAATCAAAGAAGTTGGATGCGAATTTGTGGGATGAAGCCATGCATGCTACATCATACATTCATAACAGAGTACCACACTCATCCATGAAATGGAAGACCCCTTTTGAAGCATACTTTGAACACAAGCCGGATGTGTCGAACCTGCGGGTGTTTGGGTCCACTGCATGGGCCCGAATTCCACTTGATAATAGGAGGGATGTTCAACTACAAAGCATAGAATGTATGTTTATTGGGTATCCTAATGAATCAAAATATTTCAATCTTCTGGATATGTTGCAGCTGCAACATTTTCCCAAAATTCAAAAAAAATTGGGACCCTCCTTTAATTCGTTTTAGCTCAGCTTTTTGGTTTTTCTTGATGTTTGCGCAAAGATTACTTTTATGCCAGCGATGTTTTACTGTTTGAATTAATTTTTCCTTCCCATTGGAAGTGTTTTTGACTTTTGAGTCGGGAGTCTAGTCATCTGCATGCCTGCCTTTGTGGAGAAGTAACAAGAAGTCAGGTCCGATCCAAGTTTTATTTCCTCTGATGCCTTTTGTTTATTTTTCTTAATCGGTGGCTTGTTGGAATACCATCGGAACATTTGTCTCTATGTATTCCACCATTGCAGAGGAGGTATTGAGAATCTTCCCGAAGGGTTGTTTTATCCTCTTCCAATCCCCACCGTTTTTTGATTCGCAAATCCTTTGGATTTTAGCTTTCACCGTTGTGGCTTTTGAAAGAGCTATCTTTCCGCTGTAGCTTGAATTGTTTTCCGCATGACCATTATTTTTGGGCCGAAGTCATGTTTGTTTTTACTCCGATTTTCGCTAGTCTGCGGAACTTGGTTTCTTTTATGATTTCACAGTTGCGGCTCTCAAACCATCTATTGATCCGAAGCCTTAGTCTCGCAAGCTTCGATGTGAGTTTTGATTTGTTTCTCCACCGATGCCATTGCGAGTCTCCTGGTTGTTTCATCATCCGCCATTGCGGAGGCGATGTTGACAGGATCATCGATCCCATCATCTATTGCCGCCCGATGATCTTATTTTTCCCACTGATTATTTGTTGATTAGGGCGTATATATAGTGGGGTTGGGGTTTATTGTTTTTATTGTTATTTTGGTGATTTCCCCATGCTATCGTTTTCACTCGAGCAGACCAATGATTTCGCTGTCGGTACCTTCACTCCTAGGTGGCTCTGTCGTGGAGATTTATGGATTTTTCTCCACTAGTCGCGCAGCACAGTGAAAGGTAGGCCCTTATTCCCATTTTACCATTCCGTTCAATTGGTCAAACTATTTTTGTTGTCATTGGTCAGTTCATTGCCTCTGTGGTTAGTGGTTACCTATCTTTTCCATCTCGACATATATATAATCTATAGATAGTCCAACGGCCTGGTGGGGGGTGTTTGTGGTTTTGCTTGATGATTTCTTTCGCAGCCGTTATGGGTTTACAGCTCGCGCTTAACTGCTAGAGAAACCGGTGCATACGGCCATTATGCTGTCCGCACCAATTTCCCCTAGTCTGTGTTTGGCTATCCGGGGAGGGATTTTTCATGGTTTTCTTCTGAGAGGCCGTGAGTTTGGTTCCACAGTTCGGTCACCCTCGTCTTCGTGAACCAGGGTCACGATGTGGAGGTTACACCCCTTGGGTTGAGATTGTTAAAATTCAAACCGTGGACTAGTTCAGATCAAATGCACTATCACAATACAGTATCCTTCTCTTGGGATTAGGCCTCATGTTTCCCTTGGAAAGATTAAGTTCATAGTGCCAAGAGGGGGTGTTTGAGACTGTTTTCTGCTTCAACATTAGGAAGGGGATATTCGTCGTTTTAGAAAGGCCACGCTATTCTAAGTCAATTCTGCAATTGTTGGTCATGAGCTGGTTTTAGCTTTTTGGGCAGATTAATTTTATGCGGGAACATTTGGTTTTTGAGCATTGTTTGTTTATTTTTCATAGCTGCACTCATGTTTAGCATAGATGAGGTAAAATGCTTATACAGTTTGTCTCCATTTCGAATGTTATCTGGGAATGACCCAACAGAACCTAAAAGAAATTTCTATGTATGACAGGGAAATTCTTCAGAATCCAAGATGTCTAAACGGCAGAAGAAGAAGGTTCCCGTAGTAGAGGAGGAACCCGAAGTCGAAATTGTTACCAGAGTTGAGTACACCTACGAGGACACCAAATGCATAGTTGGTATAGAACCCGAATATAAATGGGGGGAAGTTTACAGATTAATAACACGCCGAGAAGTACCTGACATAGGTTTTGAAGAAGAAACCATCTATGCCAATATAGAGAGATCTGCATTTATGAAAATTGCAACCAGACCTGAGCTTTTTCCATGCTTAGAGGTGATTGGGTGGATTCTGCCCAGGGCAGATGTAACCACCATGATTTTGGCAAATGTTGATAAACAGGGTTATGCTGCTTATAGCCCTGGTTATGTGTCACTGGCCTACCACTTACCAGAAGCACAGGTGTACTTGACTGAGGACTGGCTGAAGGCATTTAAGATGGACCTAGTCGAGACACTAAAGAGAATGTTGATGCCTGGAAAGAACTTTAGAACTAGGCCGACCAGGGAATATGATACTGCCAATCTAAGAACCCCTTACAGGTTCATTTCCTTGATGGTGAACAGGATTTTTAGGAGGGCCCACAGTAAAAGCTTCAAGTTAGAATGGGTGCCTATCATTTTCTATGTTGCAACACAGGGGATAGTGTTCAACTGGGCAAACATTGTGTCCAACAGCCTCTCACCTGCATTGCATCAACATTTGGAGGGGTGTCCCAGAAGAGATCAAAGTTCTACATGAGCTCTATACTGATTGATTGCATACTATGCAAGCAACCCTTCACCAATCTGAGGTGTATCTGGGACTGAGAGAGAACACCAGTCTACTCAGCTTACAAGCCACTGTGGGCACACAAGTACCACAGTCACTATAGAGAAGTGTGTGAGCACTTCATCATGCCGCTATATACATTGATCTTCTCGAAGGAGTGCAACTGCATGTCGAAGGAAGCATTGCAGGTGATTGAAGAATATGCAGCCTACTACTTAACTGAGGATGGACTGTATTTCAGAATGTATGGATGCTCCAGAACACCCTCACTACTGCCAAAATATGCCACTGACTATGTATTCCACAAAGAGGCAGTTAGACAAGTCTTTTTAGATGGCATAGGGAGTTTTTTGTTTGAACATAAGAAAGCAGTTTACCCTCCTTTACCATTCAGGTTGGGAAGCTATAAATTCACAAGGGTGAAGAAAGCTGATGAGTTTGTGGAGGAATTAGGGAAATTCCATTTTGGGGAAATAAATTTCCATAGGAATGATTCCTAGAATAAAGTGGCAGAGCACTGCAAGGAGGAAAACGTACATTTTGAATACACAAGCCACTGAGATAAAGAGCAATCTATTTTTCGCAGTGCAGAAAATATAACGGCCTTAAGAAGAAGGTTTAAAAATAAAATCACCACCAAAGGCAGGAAAGGACAGGATGAGCAGGAAAAGGCAGAGGAGGAAGAGGCTAGGAAAAGAAATGAAGATGCTAGGAGGATAGCACAGGAGGCCGAAAGCTGGCTCAAAGGTGAGGAGGAAGAGAAGAGAAGAGCTGAACAAGAAGCAACTAGAAAGGCAGAAGAGGCTTCCAAGAGTCAAGAGGAGGAAAAGAAAAGAAAGATGGATGAGGAACTGAAGAAGTAGGAAGTAGAAAGGCTAAAACTAACAGGAGCAGTACAAAGCAATCAGCTTCTGATCCTATAGACATTCAGGCTCAGGACTTGGGTAATCCTGATATTCAAGATCCTGAGGTAGCTACTGGAAGCACAACAAGACAGGCTATGGTCCCTACCCTAAGACTAATCCCTTTCGAGCAGAATAAAGGGGAGGAGGTATCAGATATCAACATTATTTTTTATGATAGAGAAAGGAAAAGAATAGTGAAGAGGACCGAGAGAAAGGTCGAGACTAGGGGGCAGTCGAGTAAAATGATAAATGATACAACCGTAGTGTATGGGATAGACAAGGACCCCAGATTCACCATCATAGTTGGGGTTGCATTGATCCATGCTTTTGAGGACAATGTAGATCAAATAATGACTGATCTTGAACATTCAAAGAAGTCCACTTCCCAGCTAAAAGATACCCTAAGAAGAGAGAGAGAGGAAAATAATAGATTGAAAAGAAATTTTGAAGACATACAACATGAAATAAAGTCTTCAAAAGCTGAGCTCCAGTTCCTCCAAGTTGAGAAGATATCTATGGAGGCTTCCCAAGAAAGTCTGGAGAAATTGCAGCAGTAATGTCAAGGGTTAAGGACAGAAAAGGAGCAGCTGCTAGGAAAGATAGGGGAGTTGGAGCTACAGAAAGTTACTTTGGAGGAATCTGAAAGGCAATCTCAGGGGCAGAATGCAGAGCTTAAAGGACAGATTACCTCATTAACAACAGCTCTAGAAGAGGCCAGGGAACAACAAGTCAATCTTCAGCCTTTCAAGGAGCATGTTCTGGCACAGAGGAGCAAGATGCACCAGCTGTAAGTAGCCATAGAGGAAGAAAGGTGCAAGATCTTGCAGGTAGACAATTGGCTAGAAGAGATTTTGGAAACCTCTTCATATTTTTTAGACAGATCGCAGGACATCTTAGAAGTCCTGATAGGAAGGATGGAAATATTGGAAGAGGATGAGGAAACCCCTGCAGATCTACCATCAAAAGATCAACAAGCCCTGAGGAAAGACTACGATTTACTGGAGTTTTCCATAAACACAGCCAAAGAATTAAAGAAGGCTGTCAAGAAGACAAAGGGGGCTTGTGCAGAATTCTTCAGGAGACTTCTGATTATGTATAATCATTGCCAGGTTGAAGCTGAGCAGAGAATGGATACCTTTCCAAAGCACAGCCTGTTTTTGGAGATGTTGCAAAGAAGATATCAAGAGGATGGACAAAGGATCCCACACATCAAAGCCATTGATGAGTAGACCCTAAGGAATGAAGTAGCTCATTCTACAGTTAGTGTGCAGTTGCTTGAGAACCAACTTCGCCTGTGCGCAGCTAGAATAGAAGAAATAAGAAATCAAGTTGCTAAATTTGAAATAAACATTCGTTTCTTAGAACCTTCAGAGTTCGAAAGCATTGCCTCAGAGGCTTCAGCGTGGAAGAAGTTTTTGAATAATCAAGAGGGACCCTCCTCATGAGCCTTTTATTTGTTTATTGTAATATATTGTAAATTCTATAAGCACTTACTGAAAGCAAAGCATGGGAGGTGAAGAGTTGGGGAATCCCAAGAGCCATTTGTGGGCAGCCCAATAGTTTTGTTCTTTTTGTATAAATATAGAAGATCTAGATAAGAGAAGGGAATTTTTCCCAGTTAGATTGGTGAAGACATATTGTAAGAAGAACTATTTCCTTTTGCAATAGATAATTATAGTTTGTTTGTTGGAGAAAGCTTGGTGGAATGTTCAAATGTTATGCTATGGATTTGTTGAAGAGAAACTATTTCATTTTCAACTTTGTGTCCATTAACTGTGAGATCATTCTAACTCTTTGAACCTATGTTCTTGTATGAATGATCTCTAGTTTATTTTATGAAAATTTCCACTATGAGTAATGAATGGTGTTCATAAACAATTGGCTATCTGGTTGTTCAAATATCTTTAAATGTTCATGTGTTTTGAAAGAAGTATCAGCTATCTATGATTTTTCATTATGCATGCACAAAATACATTACTCATTAATAAGTGAAAATCTTTCTCCCTAGGGATAGGTTGGGTAGTTAGTTTTATTTCCTTGCTATGTGAGATTCAAATGCAAGAGAGTCTAAGACGAAAGGTAAGAACCTGTGCATCACATTATGACCACTCCTTGCATGCTCAATCAATCTGCATTCTAGATAGGAACTTGAATATCATACTTAAAACTAAAAAACACAAAAATATACACGGTGGACCGGGCCACAACCGGTAAAACCTTTTATTTTTGTTACTTGACCTACGGTAGCCGGACCGCAAACCGGACAGATTCCTTACACCAAACAGTCACGGGCTAGTTGGGAACGTTGAATGGGGAGAATCCCTTGTTGTTGTTGCATGCAAATTTCCAGGCCTCAACAGGATATCAAATCAAAATAGATCATCATCGAAAAGAATGTCAAGTTCGATGAGCCTCTTCAGGAGGTGGAACCAGTGAAGGAGAAAACTGTTGAATTTCCTTCCTATTCTACCGAATATTTGGATGATGAAATTCAGGGTGATGACCCTAATTTGGATCCTCTTATTTCTAATATCAGTGTGCAGCAAACATCAGATGCTAAATCAGAACTTGAATTACAAAATCATCTTCCCACATGGGCCCGACAAACACTCTCCTCCGCATGAGATAACATTGGAAATTCGGATGATCCAAGGAGAACCCGGTCTAATTTCTAAAGAGCAGGTATTGCGCTCTCTTTTCCTAATAATTTGCTTTCCAAAACTTGTTATTTGATGATTAGTTTAGACCCAAAATCCTACTACCATGCTCGAAAGGATCCTAGATGGCAAGTTGCCATGGATGAAGAGATGAATTCTCTTCAGAAAAACACTACTTGGGAGCTAGTTTCTCTTCCTCCGGGAAGGAAATTGGTTCAATGCAAGTGGGTGTTTCAGACCAAGGTTGCTGCTAATGGAAGAACCTACAAATATAATGCAAGGCTGGTGGAAAAAAAATTTTCTCAGGTCCAAGGTGTGGACTACCATGATACTTTTGCACCGGTTGCAAAAAAGGACTCCATCCGCCTAGTTTTGGCAATTTCAGCATCTAAGCACTGGGAAGTGCATCATATGGATGTTAAGTCAGCCTTTCTGCATGGATATCTTCATGAGGAGATATACATGAAGCAACTTGATGGCTACATCTCTGATCCATATTTGGTTTGCAAGCTAAAGAAGTCACTATACGGGTTAAAATAGGCCCCAAGAGAGTGGTATTCCAAGATGGATCCCTTCCTTCTCTCGCAAAACTTCCAAAGGTGTAGATCAGATCCAAATGTGTATATACAGTAGTCTTATGTTCATTTGATTATTATTTTTTTATATGTTGATGACTTACTGATCACAGGTAGCACAGTTGCTTCCACTTCAACCATCAAAACTGCTCTCCACAATGCATTTGAAATGAGCGATTTGAGGCTCTTAAAACAATTTTTGGGGCTCAAAATTGAGCAAAATTCTATGGGATAATGGTCACTCAGTCCAAATACATATCAGACCTGTTATTAAAGTTTAACATGGCTGGATGTAGGCCTGCACCATTCCATTTCCTTTCAGGGATCAGCCTTGAAGAAGGAAAAAGCACACCTCCCATGGACTGCACTATCTATCAACAGCTGATTGGTAGCTTGTTGTACTTGACACATTCTCATCCTGATATATGTTATTCCATGAATGATATATCAAGATACATGCAGCAGCCTCATGATATTCATTGGAAGGTATCCAAGATGATCCTCCAGTATATTCAGGGAACCAGGACCTACAGCATTCACTATGCTGCAGACTCTGAGCTAGAGCTGGTTGGATACACAGATTCTGATTGGACGGGTGATTCTATTGATCAGAATTCTACTTATGGATATGTATTCATGTTTGGTGGTAGCCCCATTTTCTAGTCTAGAAAAAAGCAGGCTGCCATAGCATTATCTTCAGCAGAGGCCGAGTATCGAGGAGTGGTGAATGCTTGCATCCAAGCAGTTTGGTTGCAAGGCATTCTTTCATAGTTTGATCTTGGTAGTACTTTATCCACTATCCTCTTTTGTGACAATCAAATTTCTATTAAGATATCCACAAATCCAGTTACCAGGTAGAGGACCAAGCATGTAGAGATCCACATGCACTATATCAAGGAGCTAGTGCATGACAGGACCATCATTCTGCAATACCGCCCGACTGATGAGAAGATTGCAGATATCTTCACCAAGAGATTTTCAGAAAAGAAGTTCACTTACCTCTGTTCACTATTGGGGGTGAGTCCATCAGGGTGATCAAATTACTTTCAATGTTTATCTTGAGGGGGGATTTTTCCCACTGGGTTTTCCCTCTTTTCCTCACTTAGTTTGTTTTTTAGCATTGTTTCAGTTTCAGTATTGTACATGGTGACCTATGGCCTTAGTTTCCAGGGCCCTATCATTTTTATGCATTTTATGTTTTCTAACTCCTCCTGAGTATAGCTTAAGTGGGGGTGTTGGAGACATTTACCACCTTACACACTCATTTTGGTCAATATGGCCTAGTTAAATCACTATCCTAAGTATTATAGACTTAATTGACATCAGAGGAGCACTAGATGACATCATCGATATCACACCCACACCTACCTTCAGTCAAGGAGGTTAAATTAGCCTTATCCTACATTCAGGGAGGCTAACTGGAGCACTTCAAGGGTGATCTTAGTGTCATTAATGCCCCATATTTCTAACTGATGGTTACAATCAGTTAAACAGAGCAGTGAAGGTTCCTTCCTTCATTAAATTGATTATTTATTGATTATTTAATGAACTGGAGTCAACAGGGGCGCCTCCAACCACTTCTGATGTTCAGTTACACTTCAATTAACCTCATCAAGGTTCATTGGAGTCATTGATGCACTACCACTTATAGGTTGGTTTGCTGTGACATGTGTCTGACCTACTTTTAGTTTGACTCAGTCATTTATTGCACTCTGACTTTAGTTAGGGCTCAGTTGAGTCAATTAAGGTTTTGATCAGTGATTAACTTGAGTGTTGACTATGGCTTACATTCAGTTAAGCTCGACTCACTCATTGAATTCGAATGACCTCCTTGGGAATTCAAATTTCTTTGTCATCATGCTTGCAACATGATCTTGTATTGTATTACTCATTCTTTGTATGAATATACAGAGCAGCTACTCATTTTGTAGCACAATTACACCATTTTCATGCCTTATTGTTATTAATATTTGATGAGACTTGTGTTTAGTCCCTAGATTACTGTGACAGATTAATAAACAAACCATGTGACTCCGATCACTATGACAGCTTCCCCATCCATTTTCTTGTGTTTGCTTGTCTTTCGTCAGCTTCTTCTCATGCAAGCATCAGCATGTTAGTATCCAACCAATCTTCTATCTCCTCCTTTGTTGGGTGCCATAACATCTCCCTGGTTTAATCAATAGGGTCCCAACAACGAAACTATTTGTTGGCCACTTTTCCCCACTTGTGCGACCCAAGTCCCATGCAGCCTGCTAATCCAGCAACTACCCGAGATACAGGCCCGATAGAGAAATCCCCATTAGCAACACCTATGAAGCAAGCGCAGTCTCATCCGAGATATCTCATAGATGGGTAACTACCAGAACCATGTTTCCATGATTGTCAGGGAAGTATAGTCTCTTGGCTCGCGGTCAAGGAGCTCAATGAAGGCAACAAGGTGACTAGATAGAGGAGTCATCTCTACGCGAATGAGCACAACTGTATGTCATCATGCATGACCTGAATTTCCTTTCCCCCTTGTAGTTGGCGCAACTCATGCGGCGCAGCTGACTCACATCATTCATCTCTATGACTTACGTCGGGATTCATAACAGGAATTATACATAATGATATATATATTTATACATCTTCAATTTAGCGAGATACTCTGTTCATCCATATACCAATTGCAAGAAACTAACAGAAACTGAACCACATTTAACAGTATACAGAAAGCAACTATTAATCAATCACAAAAACATTCACCACATCGATCATTCTCTTGGACACAAGAAATAACGTGGAAACCCATCTAGGAAAAACCACCAAGGTGCTCTTCATCTGGAATGAGAAAGGATATAGCACCTTGCAGTCTGCGAGATGAAGACTGATCTTGAGATATGTCTTTAAGTTCAAACTCATAGTTCTCATGCTCTCTGTCTTATTTCTCCTAATCTATTGCTACTACCTATGGATCCGCACACAGCCTGGATCAACTCTGCTAGCATCTGCACCACTCTAGAAAAGATTTCTCCTCCCCCTATTCTAATTACTTTCCTCCTAGATCTGCTCTCTGCAATTGTATACAGCTCTCTTCTATCAAATCCATTCCGTTATTACGACTAAAAAAATCCAACCCTGTAACTATTAAATCTCTCCTATTTATAACATTTTACATGACCACGCTGGGTCGACTCCTTACAAATAGTATGTTAACTGTTACCATCAGCTGCCCCCTAGGGTACAACTATGACGATCATGACTCGACACGAGGCACATATGACCTTACTTATAGTATGCTTTTACTCGTGTGGCATCCACCGACTTAATCCGGCTTTTGCACCCATGACCGCCCTATCACTTTTCGACTGTCCCCCCCCCTCGCATGCACTTCCGCGATTTCCTTTCCTTTGCCGTGTACTTCTCTGCTCTGCCTTCACAGGCTGTTTTCATCCTTCGCGCTCTTCCTTTGCTTCTATCGCGTGCGTGGCACATTTTCCTTGGCTGCGCGCGCAAAGTTCCTTCTTATGCCCCTTTCCTCGTGCCAAGAAGATATAACTACCCTCCTTCTGTTCATAATAATCATCCTTCAATGTTTTGGTTTCAAATATATTACAAGAAGTTAAACTTTCCAAAACTTCATCCCTAAGTGATGAACATAGAGGAGTGTCATCACACAAATTATAAATTTCTTCATAAGTGTTCATCTCTGTAATGGTTTCCTCATGAGGGATTTCTAGACAAATATTAGCATTGAAACAATCTTGAGAAAATCTCAAATCTTCAATGTTTTCAGTTATGGTGACATGAGGAGAGTCTTCAACAATGTTTTCAATCATGGGTTCCTTATGAATCTCTTCAACGTGATTGTCATGGATGTTCCCATCTTCAGAATCTTGTTGTGTATTGAGAGATACCTCATATTCTTTAATAAGGCGCTTAATTGCTTCCTTTCTAAAATAACTACTAGGACGTTCTTTGATGGGAGTATCATGGATCTCCTCTTCACTTAAATGTTCAAGAAGTGATTCCAAGTCTTCAATACTTTGTATCATGGCAAAGGTCCATCATATGTTTCCATGTGATACTCTATCCCAGATAGGTATAAGGTAAAGATATTTTCAAGAAACTTTTTCAAACCATTCATACTACCCCTACCATCATGCCACTGCTCTAAAAAAATCCAAAGGAAGCTTGGAAATGAGGTTATACATTTATTAGGAAGGCCTTGATAGAACCAACAAAAGGCCTCACCCTGAAAAGTCCTAGCAAACATTTCCATCATATTGTCTTCATAAAGCACATTGGAGTTAGCCATCAACTGAAGGAAAGATTTGACAGGCCAGATGGCCGAAACACCATAATTTCCATGAAAGACTGAAAGCCATTTATCTACATCCCCCACATCATGACCAAAGTCAAGAAAACTCGGGATGTTTGAGAAATCGATAAGCTGAAAAAGTCCGACTATCTGGGCACCACACTGCTCCCTTACTTCCTCCGTACCAAAAATTAATAGTATGCATTTGATATAACCATTAAACCTTGTACTGAATAGGTGGAGATTTCAAGTGATGAGCTTTAAAGGTTTTAATATGTCGCATGAGCTCATCTACACACAACAAGTCTGAACAAAATTATGAGAAAGCAGGGTTTTATCCCTTCAATGGAGTCGCCATCTGAGAATAAAAATATACATTTAAGAACTCTCACAAAAATATTTTTTGCTTTTATTTGTAAAAATAAAAACTGAAAATAGTCAGTGGAGTAGCCAGATGAAAATTAAAGATCTGCTCTAAGCATTCATCAAACAAAGCAAAAACAAAAAGGAAGAAAACAAAAGTCGTACTCCGGGAATAAAAATATTTATCCCCAGAAACGGAGCCAAAAATTGTTTCCGCCTTTCACACACCTGGGGGGAACGTGGCATAAATATTTAGGCCACTCGGTGTGTCCTTGGGGGGAAGTCTCAATTCAAGGCTATCACCTTGTTCGTGCCTTGTTCTACAATCCTCCATTTAGGCTCAACTGCTAACGAAGCCAAGGGGGGTAGACCCTATTAAGTTACTAAAGCAAATTACTTTAGTATGATGATGTTAAATTGAGATAGTTGCTTAGGAGTTTGAAATTAACCATAAATGACAAGATGAAAAATGAGCACAATAAAGCACAATGCTGACACACAATATATGTATATATCAAAATATTTAAACACAGGACCAGTGCCTTAAAAATGGAGTCATAAAATAATCAAATGTACTTTCATGTGCTTGGAGTGAATGTTTTGTGATTGCCTCTTGGTACGTTTTAAGTTAATGTAAAATATGAATGGATTATATTAGGTGAGGGGGGAACTCCAGATAGACCCGAGGGGTACTTGGAGTATGTCCAAAAATAAACCTTCACAGCTACCCACACACTCAAAAGTGTAACAGATATCGGCAGCCCGAGGTCACTGTCAAGGAATTCCCACTTCCTTTGGGTATTTTGCCACTGTTTATGGTTTTATCGAGGCGTTGGATTTTCGCCTGATGGTGGTTAATTGGGGAAGGTGAAGACTAATTAATCTATTCACTCACGTTTCTTTTGATGTAGCTTGACTAATCAGACGAACTGCACCCAATTACAGAGCATATACACCGAAGTCTTGTCAATTTTAGTAAATTTTAAAGGATGTGTTTTAGAAAGAAAAACCTTCTAGGAACCTATTTCGGTCCAAGTGGACCTCAATTGAGGAATCAAGGAAGGGGTTGATTTTAAAATATTGTTTGCATAGATTATGATAAGCAGCAAAAAGGAAGCAAACCACAAGTTTTCTAATTAGTCCTACCACGCATCTCTTTCCCCTTTCGGGTCAATCGGGAAGTCGTGGGGTAAGTATTAAAGTTACTTTCATACTATAATATGAAATATATGATAAAGTAATCAAATTATATTATTCTACATCAATGAAACTAATCTAGAGTGGAAAATTAAGAAAATGGAAAAAATGGAAAAAGGACGCGAATCCCCCCAGGGGGGATGGGGAATGGGCTCGAAAGAGCCTATTCGAAAAAAAAATTTACTATCAGCAGTTAAAATATTATCAAAATGATATGAATCCTCTTATTCCTTACACAGGATGAAACCAAGCCTTTACGAAATGCCAAAATTAAAGATTACAGTCAAAAGGGAGACCCCCAGGGGGATTCGGATGGCCCAAAAACCACTTTCGAACAGCAGATTCTCCTATTTCTGTTAGACCTGATAAAATACAGTGAGATTATTAGAATTAAATATGCCCAAAATCACTTTGAAAGTACCTTTGGGTCAGCCTACTTTAAACCAAAAAAAAAACTAAGTTAAAACTAGTTAAAACAGTAGAAAGGGAACCAAGGAAAGCGCTTTCCTTGGGATCTTGGCTTGACTTTGGGGAAGCCAATATGATATGCACTGATTTCTGGATTTTATCTTTTAAAATAGAAAACAGAAATCTAATGCATGCAAACTACGGATTCTCTTTAAATTGCCTTGCAAAATGGACGATTTCCCTAAACTAGATCTAGAATGCTTTATGAAACTTTTTAGGAATGAGATCTATATTATGAGCCTTGAGACAATAGATCTATGTTAATTTTGACCTTAAGATAATAGATCTAAATAATATCAAATCTTGTAAACAAAGTAACCAGGTAAAATTTTGATTTTTAGGAGGAAGAGCGAGAAAGAGCGCTGGAAGCCTGGGAATGTTGGGCTTTGGAGTCTGCTTTGGTGGAACACTGAGGGACTATGTCCTCAAAAATATCCTAAATATGAGGAATATTCAAAATATCTCAACCCCTTCTAAAAGTAATATCACCTGCAACTTAGAAATTCTTGCACAAACAGATGGTTAAAACATGGGTGTTGCTGGAAAAAGACAATTAGAAAGCATGCAATTAAACTTAAAATACATGCAACTCCAAGAGATATGAAACAAGAGAAAATTAAGAGCATAAATCAAACTAGAATGACCTCTTACCCTAATAGGAGGGATCTCTCTCCTTCAATGCCAACAATTGACCAGCAAAAAGCAAAGATCAATAATATAGATTATACCTCATAAGCACTTGACAATCACCATCCACAAATGAAAAGCATTACACCATAGATATTTCCTCCAAATCTTCTTTATTCCAAAATAGTACACAATACAATAGCAACAACTCTTAAATCCATCTCTAACTAGCTTGGAAGAGGAAAACTGAGCTTTATTTATAACAAAAACTAGAAATCTAGCCCAAGGGGGGCGCAATTCCCAAGGAGAGAGAGACTGTAACTGCATGTGGAGTCAATCTAGGATTGATCTATATCTAATTGAGTCTGATCTGAGTCTCACTACGTGTAATTTTCAATCGGAGAGCTGATAGGACTGACACCTTGACCTGTTAACTGAAACATCCACCAAAACTCATCTAGATGAGCCCACGCGTGTGGAGGAGAGAGAGAGGGTGCAATTCCCAAGATTTCATGCTATGGTGCACTCCCTGTTCAATCCAGATCACCTCCTTTTTTCAAGGAATGGTCATCTCCAATCAATATCAAGCTGATGAGACTGATTTCAGTCAAATCGGAGCAAATCCCACTGATTTAGGATTTGGGGTTTTCTCCATTATTTAATTAATTTATTAATTAAAATAATCAATATTTGATTTTTAGGGATTTTTTACCTGAGTGATGGAAAAATCACTCAAAACTCAGGAAAAGTGGGTTTATGGGTTTACATGGTGCTTCGAGTTAGAAAATGAGCACCCCCATGACTGAAATTGATTTCCGAGCCCACTTTTATTACAAAACCATTTTTTCCATTTAGACTATTAAAAATAGCCTAAGTTTTGGAAAAATTAAAACTTTAAAAAAACTTAAAAAATTAAAACCCAGGGGGACTTAGACATGTTCATATGACTCGACCATAATGCCTAGCATGTTTATACATTGACACATAGACTCTAATAACCTCAATAGGCCTAAATGCCAAGCCGACCACCCCAACTTTGGAGGTATTGAGTGAAAAACTTAGAAATTATCAGTCGTTTATTCAACAACCAATAATAACCAAGGGAAAAAACACCCTAGGATGATTGGATTGACAAATAAAGTCTAAGAGACCGAGTCTTTTATAGACACTATCATGCTAGAACATTTTATTACAATTCCCCTATGGGGTATAAACAAGTGATATAGTACAACAAGCACTTCCCAGAAACACTTCCGAAGGTCTTCTGAAGTCTGAACAAATCATCTTTGTCAGGTTCACCAGGCTCACTTGATAAAATCCACTAAGTACAACTTAGGTGGAAACAATACCTTTTCACAAGCACCTGCAAATCTACTCCTTCCTCATGGCTATCCTCCACGTGAGGTTCCTCCATTAAACCCAAAACATTTCCTTCCATGCAACATGAAAGGGGTGACATCTTCAACTCCCTTTGAATTTCACATATCTGCAACTTTGACTCTTGAAGGAATCTTTGTGTGCTCTTCAATAAGTCACTGGTGATCTCCAACTTATTAGTGAGCCTTTCATATTCTTCTTCCTCCTTCTTGAGTGCACTGTGGTACATCTCAACCACCATGAAGAGATGATCTCTGTCAAATAGTAAGTTCACATAGCTCTCCTTCATCTTTTCCATGCCTTCTTTCAGTGTTATGCATTCCTCCAAAAAGGTTGCCCCTTCCATATCTCCACCAGAAGCCTTCCAACCACATCTTGCCACCAAGGCATTGATGTCAACAAAGCTTTTCATGGCTGCCATAAGATTCTTTCTATCCTCCTTTAGTGACCTACTGAAATTATGTGGCTCACCAAGAATATCCTCCACAAATGTCTCTTCTTCCAATAGCTGACATACATGACCATTTTGTTTGTGGCAAGGATCCACAACACAAAACTCATTCTTGGTATACAAATCAGCCTTTGAATTTTCTGCAAAATCATTTCCATGATGTGGAGTGGATGATATCTCTGAAGGTTGGAATGACATGTGATAAGGACATAAATTAGAGAGCATCTCATGCCCTTTCATTTCAGCTTTATCATGTTGCAAAGGAGTCCAAAATTATGAAATGTGTCCATCCCTTTGCTTCATATTTTTCTCCTTCAAAATTCCTAGTTCACATCTAGCTGGTGGGGGCTTGCCTTCCACTTCATTAGGAAATTCAAATGATGAATTCAGATATGATATTTATTTTTCTTTTGGATATGATCCAAAATATTCCTTCACCATCTTATCATCATTGACAATATCACCCTTCTTTGCATTGATTGTGTCATCACCAACAGGGAAAATAGGAGTGAATTTATCTCCCTCACAATTGGCCTTCCTTTCGCAGTCCTTAGATGCAAGTGAATACTTTTTATATTTACATGTATCAGATGGTTTCAGGTGTACATGGCTGCTACAAAAATCAGAACTTTTATTATCCATGTTCTTAACATTACCATCTTCCTGTACGGATACTATGGTGGCCTGCTCTTCCACCAAAATTTCTGCTTCACACCCAAGCAATGTGGCCTTGTTTTCATCTTCATTATGTGGCTCGGAAGGTGACTGTAAATATGATTTTTTTACCTCTTTTGGATCTGATCCAAAATATGTCTCACCACCCATACATGAGCCAAAACCTTGAGCAGTGATTTGGAGATCACCCACCAAGAAACTTGAAGTGCATTCCTCTTCAACTTCTTCTCTTATGCAACCACCTTGTGTTGATTTGCACTTCACCTCTTGGATCTATGTCTCCACTTTGTTTCTCTTCTTATTCAAGGAAATCGAAGCTTATTCATCTTTAGTGGTACTCATGTCACAATATTTAGAATCTCTATTTAAAGAAAAACCAAACAAACTCTTAAATCTTGAACATGCCGATGGCTTGGAGGAATCTTCACCTTTGGTTCTATATTCTTCTTCTTTTCTCAGAGAGTTGGAACAGCTTGGTTCCTCTCTAGACAGCTTTCTTCCCTTGAAAGAATCCTCATAATCATGCTTGGGCCAGAATATATACTTGAAATAAATATAATATCCAAAAGAAAGGTTTGCACAAATATTCCTACCCAAAGCTAGATAGTTCTCGTAGCAGTGAGACATATTCTCACATGCTTCAATAATCATGTCAAGTTTTTCTTAACCATTGGAGAATAAGATCTGATCTCTTCCCCATCTGATGTCCAATAGTTTTCATCATATTCTTGTTTTGGTAGGACTCCATCAACATAGAGGATTTCTTCTTCTTCATATCTTCTGTAGTATTCTTCATACTGCTCATCATAGTCATCCCCATTGTATGACATGGCTGCAAATTTCTTCACTAAGAGATTTATTTCCACAGGATGATCCAAGGAAACAGATCTAATACCACTATGATGTCCCAAGTCTGGTGTGCAGACCTGAACACTAATTAATTCTGTAATTTAATTTAAAAGTTTTGAACTTTGAATTAATTCACACAAAGCCTTCTCGGACTAGAAAATCGGGGATTTCCTCTGGGAAATTTTGCAAGAAAAAGGACTGAGAAGTGGGAAGAAACCAAAGATAGTTTATAAATATAATTTCCTTTTACCTAACACATTTATATCTGATGCCATTTAGGGTTCAAAGTCTACTCCACGGAAGCCTACTACCATGCTTCTGGGCAGTCAAACCATGAAACTAGGAAGAGTAGTTCGGTCTGTTTGAACCAGGGGATTCTGGAAAATTGCAGAGGGTTGTTATAGAATTAATATAACATAATAAACAGGTTTTGACTATTTTTATAACTTCTGGAAAGTTCTGAGTAGTTTCGGATAAAATTGGGTTTTTTCCGGCAGTTTTGGCCTAGTGAAACCCTGCGCATTGGAGGATCCCAAAAGGAAGTATGGATTAATAAAATATATGATAAGGGGTAATTTCAGGATAGGTATACCTTTCAGTGCTATTCATCAACTTACAAAACCAAAATTTACAGAGTATAACTCCCGGAATTTAAATTACGGCTAGACTAGTAAAACATTGTTAGTAATCTAGCAGGGGTGAGCAAATAAGCTTAAATTTTGGAACAGCAGCGTATCAGACCTGATAATTTAATTTGGAATATTACATTACATAATATTACACCATATTAGACCATTCAATTTCATTTTCATGGGCAAGACTCAGTTATTATTACAATAGGAGTCTCAAATCCCTCATTCTTGTAACTGGTTAAGCTTTTACATCTAAAAATGAGTATGTATATTTAATGGATAGTATTATTTCGACTTAATAGATAGAAATATAGTATTTATCAGTATCATATATCAGAAATCAAAATAATCACTGACCATTACATCAAGAATCTCACAATGATAAGCAGGAGGCCCAAAACATGACCCGCGAAGGGCTGAGAGCATAGGTGAAGCATGGGCTTCAGTGGAGCTTGACCTGAACGTGATGGAGGCTAAACATAACTCTGATAATCCTTCAATGTCTGCAATCTAGTGCTCCATACCTGTAATGGAGGAGAAGAGTGTGGAAGGAGAGGGGATGGGAAGGTTGGGGCTCATCTCCCAGTAGTCTGAGGCACAACACTCAAAAGCAATGCTCACATAAGCATAACTCAACATACACAACAACCAAGATGAATAATGGATTTGGAATACTTATTTTATAGAATTAATGTTGACTTGTTGAGCAAGTTACTTGGCTTGGTGACCTGTGAGAATAGGTCACTCGTGAGTGGACATACTTTCCTTTCTTTGCTTTGCTTTGCCTTTCCTTATTTTTGCTCTTTTTCTGACTTTTCTTCTTTTCTGAACTTTCCTACTTTTCATACTTTCCTGCTTTTTCTATTTTATCCCACTTTCTGGATTTGTGCTGATTTTCCTGAAATATTCCTCTTTTCTCATTTTTAGCAACATTTTTGGACTCTAGTGCTTACTTGACTTGGAAAGTTTATTTCCACATCATTTAATTGCATAATTAATAAAAGGATGAAATTAAATTAAATACATGCCTCAAAATAATTATTAGCAATATTTTTCCTAGGAAGAATAATTAATGTCAATTTGAGCCCTTAGAAATTTCATCATGGTCAACACTTTTAATGTCCCAAAATATGGGGACATGACAGGGAAACCTCCTTATACAATGTACTAAATACAAAAGACAAAATGTGATAATTTTAAACTAGATCTCTTGGGTATATATGTATATAAAGGGTCCACTTACACTTCTAGAGCCTTCA
>LPNX010568168.1:66405-89489 GCA_001517045.1 Pseudotsuga menziesii
ATATTTTTTTTATTCATATTTCCAAGTTTGTCAATTTTATTTGTGGCCTAAATTTGTTGGGTTTGGTACTTGTTTTATGATATATTTTTTTTCAAAATGGTCATTCAGAAGTAAAATGTTTTTTGGTGATTTGTTTTGATCTGTAATTGCTATCATCATCCAAAATTGGATCTATTTATGTATGATAAATATATGATTTAGTTGGAATACGATACTTCTTTTCCATCATGATTGTATATAATATGTACATAGCATGTTTGACCTGATATGTAGACATTATGTTATTTGACATTTGGTCTTTTTCATTCAATGAGGGTGCTAAAACAATTTTACCACATTTTGCATGCTTTCAAAAATTTCAAGGACTTGGATACAAACACCTCCTCAGCTTATCTGAGAAAAAATAGTCATTAAAAGAGTAGTTCTAATGATATGCATGATTACACATTAATGTGTTTTTTATCCTTTTTAGTTATATTCTTATTTCTAATAATCATTGCAAGTTTCTAACTAAGTCCAAAAATTATAAATCAAATGACACAATTCATATTTTGATTTTCAACAAAAGAAAGTATAAAGTGGCATTCGTATCTATAAACAGATAAGCAATTTATTTTTTTCTTAGAGGGTAGCTTAAAAATGAGATATTTGAAAAATAAGATAATTGGGACTTGATACACTATATTAAGGTTGTGGGTCTCAATAATAATCCATATTATAATAATGGTTTTTGGGTGCCATAATCAATCCACGGTGTAAAGTGTTCAATTCTATATATTTGTTGGTATGTTAAGATTTGGGTCCCCACATGTCCATTGGACCATTGAGGGATGAGATAAAAAGTGGAGTCCCCACTTGAACCGACTCTAGTTTGTACATTTTTGTTTACCAACAACTCCAGTTGTGAGTGACCCAATACTGCTTTTGAAATGTATAAATAAATCCCTCCTCTCCTTATTCTTTCATTTGTTCCTTTGAGGGTCTAGAAGTCCAGAGAGTCGAGCTCTGGTATATGCTCTTATATTGCACTACCTTAGTAATCTGTAGAATCAAAAGCTGAGTCTTCCTAGCAAAATATTCACCAAGATGTTACAAGGTTTTATAATTTAATGAAATATTCACAAATTTTTTACAATATTTTATAATTAAGTGAAATATTCACCAATATTTTACAATATCTTATAATTTAGTGAAATATTCACCAATATTTTACAAGATTCTATAATAGAATAAAATATTAGCCAAAACATTATATATCTAAATATTATATTATTGATAAAATAGCCTTCAAATATTCCTATATATCAGGGATATTCGCCCATTTATTATACATATAAATTTGGGGGGTGTTCTTAAAATTATCCCTGTCGAGAAGTAATTTAGGCCATCATTATCTATTCTTACCTTGATATGTCNTGGATATTCGCCCATTTATTATACATATAAATTTGGGGGGTGTTCTTAAAATTATCCCTGTCGAGAAGTAATTTAGGCCATCATTATCTATTCTTACCTTGATATGTCTTCCAATTAGGTAAGGGTGCCATTTCTTAATTACATGTAGTGTGGCCAACATTTCCTTTTCATAAATTGGTTTGAGTAAGTTTTTTCCTTCAAGTTGGAAACTTTCAAAGGCAAGGGGAGTTCCTTCTTACATTAAGACTACACCAATTCCATTCCCTAGTGCATCACATTCAACAATAAAAAAATTTGTGAAGTCAGGCACGAATAATACATGAGTTGTACATGTATCAAATTTAAGTGTTTCAAAATATTTAATTTCTTCTTGATTCCATGAGAATGCCTCTTTTTTTAATAACCTTTTTATAGTTTAGAACATAATTCATAATTAACTTGCAGCAGTATCCTATCAATCCTAAGAATCCTCTAAGACACTTCAATGTCTCAGGAATTTACCATTCCATGATAGCCTTAATGTTTTTAGGATCCAATTTGACATCTTCATGAAATACAATATGACACAAATATTCAAATTATTGAACCCCAAAGGAACCCTTATAAATATTGACATGTAGTTGGTGCTCCTCCAATAGTTTTAAGCCCTTGTCAACATGTTGTACATGCTTTTTCCAAGATTTGCTATAGATAAGTATGTCATAAAAAAATACGAACACAAATTTTCTGAGGAATTGTTTAAATATAGAATTAATCAAACTTTGAAATATGAAAGGTGCATTAGTAAGGCCAAATGACATCACCAAAAATTCATAATGACCTTGATGTGTTTTGAAGGCTATTTTTGGAATGTCTTCTTTCCTAATTATGATATGATGATATCTAGAAAGAAGATCCAATTTGGTAAATAATTTTCTTCTTGTAATTAATCTAATAATTCATTAATGACTAGGATAGGAAACTTATATTTAATGGTCATATTATTGATCTCTTTATAATGTAGACGAATACACCGTGGCCCTTCATTTTTGTGAACCATCACTATTGGTGAAGAGTAAGGACTTTGGCTAGGTTGAATGATTCTTGCATCTAACATTTATTGGAAAAAAAATCAATCTTATTTTTTGTGCATATGGGTACTTGTAGGGTCTAATGTTAGGTGGTACACTTCCTAGTTGCAAGTGAATAGCATGGTCATGATCTCAAACAAGTGGAATACCTTTATGTATTTCACCCAATACTTGTAATGTTTTCTAATAACTTGTTGGAGATCCATTTGAATAGAGGGTATATGTGCTTGAACATCTAGTGAGCACAACTGTACAATTACTCCACGTTTCCCTTTTTAAATAATTTTGTTATGTTATTAGAGCTTATCATTTTCGAGGGCTTCCCTATCATACCTTTGAGTTCAATTTATTTTCCTTATAAAGATAATATCATGAATAGTTCCTGGAAATTAAGAACAATTGTTCCCAATGATTGTAGCCATTGGACCCCTAGTACAACATCTACACCACAAATTTGGATTGCAATCATTGGACTATCCAACGAATGCTCACCCATAGTATATTAACTATGGCACGTTCCTGAAGAATTTATGGTGCCTCCATATACAATCATTACTTGATATTATGGTGTGGGGTATATAAAGCAGTTGAGATTTTTGGCTAATATGCAATTAAAGAAGTTATTGGTACTACCAAAATCAATCAACACTATTACCTTTCTCTTTTTGTTATATCCTTCTATTTTGAGAGTTTAAGTAGTGATAATTCCAACCAATGCATGAAATATATGGTTGGATTAGTATATTCTATATCTTCCTTTTGAGGTTTTCCCATATTTGGATCATCTTCTTCTTTGGTGCATGTATAATAATCTCTTCTCACTACACCTATGAACCTTACTATACTTGTCACAATTGAAACATATTCCCTTTGATCTTATTTACTCCACTTGTTGAGGTGTCAAATTTGTAGGGTTAGGATGAGTGAAAATGGGAGGAGAAACATTTCCCTCTTTATAGGTGTTTGTGGTAGTTCTTCTAGTAGACATGTTTGTGTTTTCAGGCCCTTGAAGAAGCTAAAAATTCATCCTGTAGTATCCCAATATTTCTTCTCTGCAATGCCCTGGGTCTAACCTAATTTGGCAATTTTCCCAACACATGATTTTTGGCCCTTTCAGAAGAGAGAAAGTGTATAGAATGCCATGTGTCCAATTATTTGGATCTGAAATTGAAATTGCTAACAAAAATACTAAAGTCTATCTTCTTCAATATGAAACATCTCGCATAATTTGGATTTTTCATGCTTTAGATATAATAGTTTTCCTTAGAACACATATTTGAGACTAGTTTTTGGACTAGTTCAAAACCCTAACTTCTACAGGGTATAACTTTGTATATTTAATGAGTCAAGACCTAAAACTTGTACCAATTATAGCTCGATATGTTTTCGACTTTGCCTCCACGATTCTCTATATAAAATGTTCAANACCCTAAATTCTACAGGGTATAACTTTGTATATTTAATGAGTCAAGACCTAAAACTTGTACCAATTATAGCTCGATATGTTTTCGACTTTGCCTCCACGATTCTCTATATAAAATGTTCAATAAAATCATTTATAGAAAAATATGAAGATGAGTTCGTTTTAAAAGCATCCAAGCTTTGATACCAATTGTTATGCAACAAATTCCCCAAAAGAGAATAAATAGATAAGAAAGAGTAATCCACGCCTTAATAATGAAGAAAGATATGAATATAAAGCCTCTTCGAAGGGAAAACCTCCTTATACAATGTATTAAATACACAAGACAAGAGAAGACAAGATGAGATAATTCTAAACTAGATCTCCTTGGTATATATATAGGAGATAAAGGGTCCACTTCCAATTCTAGAGCCTACATAATTACAATTAGGGTCTTAGTCCAGTATTAAAGATAATACTAATATGAAATAATGTCACAATATAAAGGGTTTAACAAACTTGCTTCCATAGTGAATTCTTTGAAGATGTGGAGAAACTATTTGATGGGAAGAAAATTTGATTTTAGGACATATCACTGTGGTCTAAAGTATTTATTTTAGCAACCAAGATTAAATGCTAGGTAATCTAGATGGTTAGAATTTTCATGTGAATTTGATTTTGATATAAAACACATAAAAGGGAAAGAAAATAAAGTGGTTGATGCACTCATCATAAAATTGCATGCAATGCATGTGGTATCCATTAGCTTTTTCCAAACAGATTTAGGGAAGCATAAGATTGTTAATTATTTTTTTAAGATGAGAAATATGTGAAAATAAGAGATAAATTACAATAGTAGAATTTGTAAAAGAGGTACGAAGGTTATCATTTGGAGGATGATTTACTTCTTACCTATAAAAAAAGAATGCATATTCCAAATGTGGTTGACTTGAGGAGAATTATTATGGATGAAATCCATAAAATTCCATATTCTAGTCACCCAGGATACCAAAAAACAATTGCTACATCCAGGATACAATATTTTTTGTCGAGAATGAAGAAAGGTATTGCTGAGTACATTTCAAAGTGTATGAAATAACAACAAGTAAATGTTGAGCATCAACACCCAATAGTTTTATCTCAACCTTTACCAATTACTGAATGGAAATGGGAAGTGGTAAGTATGGATTTTATTATAGGAATGCCAATGATTGTGAGGCAACATGATTCCATCGTGGTTTTTGTGGATAAATTATTTAACGAAACCTACTTTATTCTAGTTAAATGTAATTACAAGGATGATGAGATAGCAATAATATTTATGAAATAAATATTCAAATTGCATGGGTTACCCAAAGCAATTATGTCTGACCATGATACAAAATTTACTTCAAATTTATGGAAAAGTATTTTTTCATATTTGGGTATACAATTGAATTTTAGCACTACATACCATCCACAAACTGACGAACAAACAAAAATAGTACATCAATTACTTGAAGACATTCTTTACATTTATGTGATAGACAAATCATCCAAGTGGGAAGATTATCTACACTTGGTAGAGTTTGCATATAACAATGGGAAACATGCATCATTGAGGATGAGCCCATTTGAATATTTGTATGGTAGAAGGTGTAGGACACCAGTGATTTAGGAAAATCCAATAAAAAAAATTGTACATGGGACAAAAATTCTAGGGAAATGGAATAAGAGGTGTCAAACATAGGAAAAATTTGAAGGAAACCCAAGATAGGTAGAAAAGATATGCAGATAAGAATAGAGTGCATAGGGAATTCAATGTTGGAGATCATGTTTACCTTAGAGTGATTCCAAGGAAAAGTTCCTTAAAGAATGGAATTTGTGACAAGCTAACAATAAGATATTGTGGGCCATTTGAAGTGCTTGAGAGTATAGGTCCAGTTGCATATAGAATTGCATTGCCTTCTAACACTAGAGCTCATAATGTTTTTCATGTTTATTTGGTTAAGAAATAAGTGCATGATCCTAACCATGTAATTGATTGGGATGTGACCCAAGTGTAACCTAAGAGAGAGTTCCAAAATGAGACACTATGCATCCTCAACTAGAAGGTAACATTTCTTTGGAACTAAGCCATCAAACAGGTAGAGGTGTAATGGGAGCACTTTGGTCGCAATGCAACTACGTGGGAATTCGATGTTTCTCATTACGGTCTGTGGTACCTTGTACCCATTCTTGATAATTTTCCATATTTCTAATTTTTCTTTGCTTTCACTGAACATAATGCATGCATCGTCATGCATAATCATCATAGGTATGCATCATCGTCATAGGGTATGCATACTCATCATAAAATATACATGATCATCATCTCAATGTGCACTATGTATGCATCATCAACAACAAGTATACATCATAGTGCATCGGAGAGAATCATCACACTATGGTATGCATGTACATCATATTGTATAGGAGTGCATCAACATCATAGAGTGTACATATATTATCATCATAAAGTGTATAATATCATAACATAAAGGTATGAAACATCATCACCATAGCCTCCATAATTATTTCAAATATATATACCAATATAGAGGCTCACATACTAAGATCAAAGATGAACTATATCCATGAGAGACATGTGCCATCACAANATCATCATAGCCTCCATAATTATTTCAAATATATATACCAATATAGAGGCTCACATACTAAGATCAAAGATGAACTATATCCATGAGAGACATGTGCCATCACAAGAAAAACCCAAAAGCATGAACCATACATTTTTGAGGATCGCAAGATGAAGAAATAGTAGAAAAACCAATATAATATCTATATCATGTCACCACATAGCCCTCATAACAATATTTCCAACGAGCCAAGAATTTTGTAATTTTGATTCCGAATGAGAAAGTTATACCAATTTTAGTGAAGATGCCAAAACGTTTCTCCTCCACAAAGTTTCGCACTTTTCTCCAAGAGTTGCGAATTACCAAAGAGAACTTGATTAGTCGAAAAATGAAATGTTTGATATCTATTTATATTGGTTGTGGAGGAAATTTAGTACCTCAAACTGCTCCGACATGCAATTCAAAATTATATATAATTAAATTTGATTTTGTTTGGTAGGCTGACACAAAAAGGTGGGGTACACCAACTTCAAAAATTCATATCTCTTCAACCGTAAGGAGTTAGAAGATGCTCCACATATCAACGGAAATGGATTGATGAGGAATATATCCCTATGATGGGTTTATTTTCAAATTCTTGGTATAATACTTTTACATTCTTCAATTTTTACTGGACATCAAGACTCCACACATAAAGGTGCCAAAGACCATGTTACCTTATGCATAAGTTCCAAGGTCAAAGGATTTAATGGACATCATCAAATGCATGAGGGATTAAATGGTATTCACATCCAAATACTTAACATAAACAAGGAGGAGTTCTCCACCATATACTCATCATATCAAGGGTATCAAGGACCCCAACACCACCAAGGTGTGGGGGTGCCTAGACTTCTCCCAAGGTACCATGACCTCATTAAAAACACAAATGACCACATAATGGGTCATTTGGAATATTTGAAGCTCTACACTTATTTAACCCACCAAGTACTTTTTCTAGGGTACTAGGACATAGGTTGTGGTACTAGGAAACCATAAAACAACTTAGGGTTACTCAAAACACTCTATTAGGTGTTTAGGGATTTTTCCATTGCCCAAAGGGATCCAAGGGCCTCAAAATTGGGATTGGACAAGGTCAAAAGGTCTCCTTTGGAATTAATTGAATTATAACCCTCAAGGGCTCCTCAAAGGGCACCAAGACACATCGACACACAATTTTTGGCATAAAAAATCTCCCCAACACACACTTGTTGGAATAAATGACAATTTAGTCAAAAATACCCCACTTTGTCATTGATGACAACTCCAAATATACCCCTTTGAATGAGATTCCTTTGTCCATAAATATCCTCTTTAGAGCAGGCTTCCTTTATCTTCCTTGTTTATATTTTTCTCCCCATTTGGAATCAATGGAAAAGGGTACATATGTCATGTTCCCCCTGCCATACTGTTGTGTTGTTGAAGATATATCAATTCAGTTAGGAGATAGTATGACTCCTAATTTTTCTTTGAGGTACTCAAAAGTCTCTCTTTGAAGAGGCTTAGTAAAAATGTCTGCAACCTATTCTTGTGTCCCGATATATTCCAACTTGATATTATTTTATGTAACTTGTTCCCAAAGAAAGTGAAATTTGATTGGAATGTGCTTGGTCTTGGAGTGCATAAATGGATTCTTAGAGATACTGATGGCACACGTATTGTCACATAGAATTGGAATCAGCTCATTACATGTCACGTGTTGTATTGCAGGGTTTGCTTCATCCAAAGAATATGAGTACAACAATTTAGTGCTTCTATATATTTTGCTTCTACGGTTGATAAGGACACTGAAGCCTGTTTTTTCTTGACTAAGATACTAGAAAATTGCCTAGAAATAATGTTGTTCCACTGGTGCTTCTTCTTTCATCAAAACGACTTCTTCTTTCCTCAAAACAGCCTGCCCAATATACATCTAAGTAAAATATCAATAATAGCTCATTTCATTTTGGATACCAAATTCCAAAGTCAATAGTCCCTTTGAGATATCTAAAGATCCTTTTAACTGCTATAATGTGATTTTCCTTTGGACCAAATTGGAATCTTACAACTTGCCCAATGGCCTGCATCACATCTGATCTTGAGGCTATTACATATAGCATACTACCAATCATTGATCTATATATCCTTTGATCAACTTCTTTAGATTCATCTTCCTTGTTGATCTTACANTACATCACATCTGATCTTGAGGCTATTACATATAGCATACTACCAATCATTGATCTATATATCCTTTGATCAACTTCTTTAGATTCATCTTCCTTGTTGATCTTACAATCGATGATCATAGGAGTACTCATAGGTTTACAATCTTCCATCTGGAATTTCTTTAACATTTCCTTGATGTATTTTGTCTTAGAAATATAAATTCCTTCTGTTCTTTGAGATATATGGAGTCCCAAGAAGAAGGTCAATTCACCGAGTAATGACATTTCAAACTCTTTCTTCATGTCCTTATCAAATTGTTGACTCATTGAATCATCATCACTACAAAATATGATACCATTGACATAAACTTCAATGATGAGTACGCTGTCATTGTCCTACTTGATGTACAAATTGCTATCTGCACTACCCCTCTTAAAGTTTTGTTATTGCAAGTATCTGTCCAATCTAGAGTACCAAGCTCTAGGAGCTTGATTTAGCCCATATAAATTCTTTTTGAGTATTCATACATAGTCATTGTTTTCTGAAAGTTGAAATCCTTCTGGTTGTTCGATGTGAACTTCTTCTTATAATTCCCCATTTATAAAAGTTGATTTTACATCCATCTGATACACTTTGATGTCTTTGGAGCAAGCATAAGCCAATATCATTATGATAGCTTCCATTCTGGCTACTGGTACAAATGTTTCTTCAAATTCTATTCCTTCTATCTAAGCATATCCTTTACAAACCAATCGAGCCTTGTTTTTGATCACCTGTCCATATTCATTGATTTTGTTTCAGAAAACCCACTTTGTGCCAATCACATTTGTGTTTCTTGGTCTAGGAAAAAGTTCCCATGTTTCATTATTCTCAATTTGATCTAATTCTTCTTCCATTGCTTTAACCCATTGCACATCTATACTGGCCTTTGCAAAAGTTCTTGGTTCAGTTGTAGACAATAGAGAGAAGTGTACCTACTCATTTCTTCCTGATAGTCTTCTTCTAGTTCCGATTTCAGCATCCTTATCACCAATCATTTGATCTAATGTATGAGTCTTCTAGCACCTATTCTTAGGTATATGTTGATCCTTCTATTCTTCTTTTTCCACAGTTGGTTGATTATGTTCTTCATCTTCCGAGAGTTGTTCTTCATCTAGTTGTTCTTCCATTTTAATTTTCTTCATTTCTTTCAAATCAGAAACTTCCTCTTCTTCATCGTACGATTTTTTTGAGTCTTCTATGGATGATGTTATTCGGCCCTCATCTATATTCACGTTGATACTTTCAATCACCTTGTCTAATCTCAAATTGAAGCATTTGTAAGATTTCCTTTTGGATGAATATCCAACGAAAATTCCCTCGTCTACTTGAGAGTCAAATGTTCCAATCATTCTTATCTTCTCTTTTGATGTAGCACTTGATCCCAAAAATTATGAAGTGTCATACATTTTTTTCTCTTCCTGTCCATAGCTCGTAGGGATTTTTATCATTTTTTATTCTGAGTAATCCTGTGTTCAATTTGTGCGCTACTGTATGAAATGTGTGTCCCCAAAATTTCTCATTCAACTTGGATTCATTCAACATGGTTTGAGCCATTTCCATTACTGATCTACTCTTTCTTTCAGCAACTCCATTTTGCTAAGGTGTTCTCGCTACTGAAAATTCTCTATTTATTCCATGCTCTTCATAGTACTTATTGAATTCATCTGAAGTGAATTATCCACTATTGTCATATTTGAGGAACATTATTCGTGACCCTATTTCATTCTCGACCAATTCCTTGAATGTTTTCAAAAATCCAAAAGATTCTAACTTCCTGCTGAGAAGACATACTCATGTCATCCTGGTATAGTCATCAATAATTAGCATGAAATTATTTTCACCATTCAGTCCATTTCTCTTGGTCAGTCCACATAGGNAAAGCTTCTAACTTCCTGCTGAGAAGACATACTCATGTCATCCTGGTATAGTCATCAATAATTAGCATGAAATTATTTTCACCATTCAGTCCATTTCTCTTGGTCAGTCCACATAGGTTAGTCTAAATGAGCTCCAAAGGTTTTGTAGAAGAATTATCTTTTGTCTTGAAATGTACTCTTGTTTGTTTTCAATCTTGACATTGCTCACATACACAATTAGCAGGATTTGTAACTTCCAACATATTTTGCACTACTTAGTTTTTGTATATTTNAAACGTACTCTTGTTTGTTTTCAATCTTGACATTGCTCACATACACAATTAGCAGGATTTGTAACTTCCAACATATTTTGCACTACTTAGTTTTTGTATATTTTGACCAAATTGTCAAAATGTATATGCCCCATTCTTCTATGTCAAAGCCAGCTTTCATCTTCTTTTCCCAAGTGACATTTCTTGGACTCAATATCATCCAACACGTATATGTTATTAGGAGTCCTAGTGGCTATGGCTACTAAATTTCCTGATACTTTATTCCTTATTTTGCATCATTTTGAGTTGAAGGTGAGTTCATGTCCTTGATCACACATCTGACTGACGCTTAGCAGATTGTGCTTCATGTTATCTACAAGTAAGACATTTTCAGCCAGGGATTTTTTACTTCCGACCTTTACTGTGCCCTTCCCCAATACTTTTGCTAAATTGTTATTCCAAAAATATACAAATCCTTTATCCTTTTCAATATTGACAAAAGAAATTTTGTTACATGTCATATGATTGGAGAAACCACTATCAGCATACCATTTACCAGAGCTATAATTCTGAGCTTGAAGAGCAATTTTGCATTCGTAGTTGTTCTTGCGTTGATCCATACCTTGTTGGAAATTTCCTCATTTCTTACTGTTCAAATCTTTATTTTGAAATCTCTTTCTATATGTCCAAAGTTATTAGACTTGTAACATTCTATTTCTGATCTCAAGGGACCAAATTTGTTACTGTACTGTGGTCGTCTGAGGCTTGCATGGTTATTCCTTGTTTCAAAATTTCTTCTTTGAAAACAATTTACAGCTTTGTGTCCAAAGCGTCCACATGTAAAGAAATGCACTTAAAAGAGATATACATACCCGGGAACATATGAAGGAGGTTCTCTTCTGATATCTGGTCTTTCTACTGGCCCTCCTTTTGATATGCGTTATTTTGGTTGAAATTCGATCTCTTCTTCATTTGTGGAGTCCTTGACAACTTCTGCATAACTTCCTGGCTTCTCTTCATTACCTATCATCATTGAGCTTGAGTATTCATCAGTATTCTACTTGTATCCTATACCGGCCTTGTCTAAGAATGGATTTTGATTGCTGATGATTTGTTCTATAATCTTGGAGTTGTTCTCATAACTCTTGCTGATATATTTTTCTTGTAATTTTGTCTTCAGAGATACTATCCCAGCCTCACGCTTTTCTTTTTCGTTCACACTTTCCATCAGTTGTTCAATAAGTGATTCTTTGATTATTTTGGCTTCTTCCAGTTTGACCTTTAAATCAGCAATGTTTTGTTCAAACCTTTGTGCCTCTTCCTTAATTACCCTGTTTTCCTTCCTAAATTTCTTCAACTCTTTCAAGACGCTTATAAGTTCTACTTCAAGATCTACTTCACCTTCAACTTCGGATTCTTCATCACCATTAGGATCCTCATTTGATTTTATTGCCATAAAGAGTACCTTATCCATTTTTCCATCATCATCAGAGTCACTACCATTGTCATTGTCAAAGTCACGACTAGATGAGTTGTTGTCCCTTTTTGTATAGAGACTTTTCTTCTTTGCAAACTCCCCTCTGTTCTTATTCTTGTAATTATTGTACTTATTGTAGGATTTGAAGCTGTCATACTCATCACTATCGGAGTTCTTTGCATATGGGAATTTAGAAGTAAACTAACTNTCTATTCTTATTCTTGTAATTATTGTACTTATTGTAGGATTTGAAGCTGTCATACTCATCACTATCGGAGTTCTTTGCATATGGGAATTTAGAAGTAAACTAACTTATCTTTCCACATGAAAAACATTTAAGAGTTAACTTACCTTTATATTTCCTAGTGCCTCTCTTCAATTTCCAAACAAATTTATCTTTTTCTTCATCATCATATTCATGACTTGTTGTCTTGTCCTTTGTTGATTTGTTCTTCCTAGCTTCTTTGGAGGAGATCTTGAATGATGATTCCTTTCTTGATGTGTCTTCGTATTCAATTCTCATTTTGTAATCCACAAGAGTCCCATGCAATTGATCTACTTTCATAGTCTTTAGATATGTTCTTTCTTCTATTGCAGAGATCTTGGGGTTGAACCTTTTGGGAAGAGTTCTTAGAACTTTTCAAACAACTATGGCCTCCTCAACTTCTTCTCCCAAAACTCTAATGGTATTCACAATTTAATCAACTCAAATAATATAGGTTGTTATGTCTTTGTCTTCATTCATCCTTAGTTGTTCAAATTGTCCTCTATATGTTTGAATTTTGGCTTCCTTGACTTTGTTATCTCCTTCATATGTCATTTGGATTTTGTCCCACATTTCCTTTGCAGAGGGGTAGTGCATCACTTTGTTGAAGACAGATTCATTTATAGAACCTAGAAGGTGATTTCTATCCTTTGAGTTGTTGTTGTATTGATCCAACTCAAGTGCATCTGTTGGTACACTTTGTGGTACCTTGTACCCATTCTCGATACTTTTCCATATTTCTATTCCTTGATATTCTATGAAGGATCTCATCCTTATGCTCTAGAATGGGTAGTTGGTCCCATCAAACAAGTGTGTTCCAGTTTTTCTTTGTTTAGAAAACTTTCCCTTAATTTCCTTCCAGCAGTTAGTATGTTCTGAAGGAACTCGCTCTAATACCAATTGTTGAAATACTAAGAGGGGGTGAATCAATATTTACACAATTTAAAATTTTTAATAGAAAACTCAGTGTTCCATGACAAGTCAAAGCATATCAAGATCAAATATCACTATATCAGGGATATGGTGCAGAGAAGAGCAGTGAAGCCCCAGTATGTTGTGATAGATGATTAGATAGCTGATGTGTTGACCAAGCCATTATCCAGAGAGAAATTTGAATACTTTAGGAAGAAGCTTGGTGTTCTCCAAATCGAGGTTCCTTCCAAGGGGAATTGATGAGTCCATGAGCCCTTATGACATGGTTGTGGGATTTGTTCCTCCCATGGTCATATGTAACTACAGAGCCTTTCTGACATGGTGACAAACTAGGCCTCCCATGGTCAGATGTAAGTGCAGAGCCCTTATGACATGGTTGCGGGATGTGTTCCTCCCATGGTCAGATGTAAGTGTTAAGCCTTTCTGACATGGTGGCAGGCTGGGCATCCCATGGTAAGATGTGAGTGCTGGGCCTTTCTGACATGGTGGCAGGCTGGGCCTCCCATGGTCATATGTAAGTGTAGAGCCCTTATGACATGGTTGCAGGATGTGTTCCTCCCATGGTCATATGTAAGTGTTGAGCCTTTCTGACATGGTGGTAGGATAGTCCTCCCATGGTCGGATGTAAGCACTGAGCCTTTCCGACATGGTGGCAGGTTGGGCCTCCCATAGTTGGATGTAAGTGTTGACTCTTTTCTACATGGTGGCAGGCTGGGTCTCCCATGGTCGGATGTAAGTGTTGAGCCTTTCCGACATGGTGGCAGGATGGGCCTCCCATGGTTGGATGTAAGTGCTGAGTCTTTCTGACATGGTGGCAAGTTGGGCCGCCCATGGTCAGATGTGAGTGTTGGGCCTTTCTGACATGGTGGANCAGGCTGGGCCTCCCATGGTTGGATGTAAGTGCTGAGTCTTTCTGACATGGTGGCAAGTTGGGCCGCCCATGGTCAGATGTGAGTGTTGGGCCTTTCTGACATGGTGGAAGGTTGGGCCTCACATGGTCAAATATAAGTGTTGGAGGAGCCTTTCTAACATGGTGGTAGGTTGAGCCTCCCATGGTCAAATGTGAGTGTTGGGACTTTCTGACATGGTGGCAGGCTGGGCCTCCCATGGTCAAATATAAGTGCTAGACAATTCTTTCTGACATGGTGGCAAGCTGGACCTCCCATGGTCAAATGTGAGTGCTAAGCCTTTCTAACATGGTGGTAGGTTGGGCCTCCCATGGTCAGATATAAGTGTTGGGCGGGCCTTTCCGACATGGTGGCAGGTTGGGCCTCCCATGGTCGGATATAAGCGTTGAAGAATATGAAGACCTACATGGAGGATAGGTCTACAACCAGCATGAAAAAGGGTTGGCTCTGTAGAACTTCCTATGACGAGTATAATTGAGAGATAGCACCATTTGCTTGAGACAGTGGGAGCAGTGATGATGATGATCCATCTTTGATGATGATCCAGCTATGATGATGATCCATCTTTGATGAATGATCCAGGGACAAAGACTTGTGCTGATGAATTGTGTCAAGAGAATACCTTCCTAGTTAAGAGGGAGTGTTGATGTATTTGTAACTTAAGAATGTATTCACTTGTATATTTTATATGTTGTACCTCGATGTTCCTATCGGGAGAATCATTAATTTAATAAAGTCATGTAAATTCATAGAGGTTAACCCTCCATTGTAAGTCGGGGCAATAGTCCCCACAATTTCGGGGTACTAGGTTTAATAGACTCTCCTAGAGAAGTTGACCCTGGTAAGTAATTGTCAAGTCAGAAATTAGTATAAATAGAGAGTGAACCTCTCTATTTGAGACACACACTCACTCAATTGTAGTGCATGAGTGAGAGAGAAGGAGCTCATACAATTGAGAGAGAGATCAATTGTCGGAGATCATCTTTGTGTTTTTGGGTTTTACTTTTTCCATTGGTGCTCATTCTATCTCTGAGGAATTTGCGGGGTTTTCTCCTTTATGGTTTCCCCGAGGAAAACTCTTTGTGTCTCTTGTCTCTTGTGATTATTGTTGTGCATGTTATTCTCTCAAATAAGATCCTATATCATATTGATTAAATGATAAAAATACCTTCCTAGTTAAGAGGGAGTGTTGATGTATTTGTAACTTCAAAATGTATTCACTTGTACATGTTATATGTTGTACCCCGATGTTCCTATCGGGAGAATCATTAATGTAATAAAGTCATGTAAATTCATAGAGGTTAACCCTCCATTGTAAGTCGAGGCAATAGTCCCCACAGTTTTGGGGTACTAGGGTTAATAGACTCTCCTAGAGATGTCGGCCCTCGTAAGTAATTGTCAAGTTAGAAACTAGTATAAATAGAGAGGGAGCCTCTCTATTTGAGACACACACTCACTCAACTGTAGTGCATGAGTGAGAGAGAAGGAGCTCGGACAAGTGAGAGAGAGATTAGCTGTCGGAGATCATCTTTGTGNACTCTCTATTTGAGACACACACTCACTCAACTGTAGTGCATGAGTGAGAGAGAAGGAGCTCGGACAAGTGAGAGAGAGATTAGCTGTCGGAGATCATCTTTGTGTTTTTGGGTTTTACTTTTTCCATTGGTGCTCATTCTATCTCTGAGGAATTTGCGGGGTTTTCTCCTTTATGGTTTCCCCAAGGAAAAATCTTTGTGTCTCTTGTCTCTTTTGATTATTGTTGTGCATGTTATTCTCTCATATAAGATCCTAGATCATATTGTTTAAATGATAAAAATCTAACTCATGGCCACTATCACCTCATTACTTGTTGGTCTTTAACTCCATTTGATCTTGCTCTTGGATATAGCCATCACACAATGTTTCAAAGGAGGGAAGATTCATTTGAGCACAAACACCCTAGACAAATGTTTCCCATTGANGGTCTGTAACTCCATTTGATCTTGCTCTTGGATATAGCCATCACACAATGTTTCAAAGGAGGGAAGATTCATTTGAGCACAAACACCCTAGACAAATGTTTCCCATTGAAATTGAAACCAATTCAATGCTTGATTCACTATCCCTTTGTGTAACATACCCAAAATTCCTCAATGTAAATACTGAGAAAATGGGGTAAATTTTTCGCTTTTACTATATCCATACAAGTCAACTATGTTAGTCTCTTGAGAGCATGTAATCACATAATTGTACTACCATCATTTCCATCTATTCATATAAGAAAGTGTAAATCAATTTGGTTAAGTTCCACTGAGTAGTTGACAAGAGGGCTATATTAACAACCATACTAGTACCAGAATAATGATAAGAACTTATACCTCAAATATAAAATCACATTTTGTTTGTAATTGAGAACCGTCAAACTACAATCACTCTAATACAATTCTACATAAGCGAATCTTATTTAAAATAGATACAACCATTACATTAGTTGCTAGACTATCTATCGAATGGAATAACAATTACACAATACCCTTTTCTCTTATTACCTCGATGTCTTTTGCATCCTTGGGACACAGTTTCTGCACTCACCACTTGAAATCAAGCAACCCCAACATAAATATTAGAACAAGATAATTTAAATACATATAACAAAGTTAATTGTTAAATAACTAACTAAACAGCTACTCTCATAAACAATTAAATTACTCTGCACTGTCTTTCTAGGGCCATCCCAATTCCCTTCCATCAACGAGTCATAGATTCTGCATCCAACACTCAATATACATATTAGTGCCATAAACCATGTAAGCTGCATGATAATTTCCATAAACAAAATTAAACATTAGAAGTACTTCTTTAACGCTACTTCAGTTTGGGCGACTGAAAACGTAGCTACGACTTTCCTCCCAACCGTAGGCTTTATTCGACGTATGTTTTCCCATCTAAAGCCACCCTCGAGCTGGGCAACGAATCCACTAAGGTTTGAGGTTATCAACAAAAACTCTTCAAGTTTTCAAGTTGAGATATCCAAATGAAATACCTTACCTAGGATTATGAGACTTATCATTCATTGTTGTCATAACAATTTTAAATCCATTACTTACGACTAAACCCTCCTCATGTTTTATCATAAAGAAAAGGGTACATGACAACACTTATCTATACCGTTACGTTACATTGTTTATGCAACACTATTTCCTTGTGGTTCCGACATTATTTCCATGAAAAGATGCAATTAAATCAAGTATTTGTATTACTATACATTTCCCACAGAAATAGATAGAATAAATCTCTTAAATAACTCAAGATTTCTTGCAATAGTTGGTTTTAGACTAAATCTTGGAATTAACCATTTCTCCAATTTTTTTGTCACAAACCATTAGTATACAATTATAATGGTATTCTAATAATTAGTCCCAATTCACATCAAACTTAATCATTACAATAATTCATATCAAACTTTATCATTACAAATATAATTAAATGTATACACTCTCTTAATATACACTACATTGTAACCACCCAATATAAACTTGTATAGGGTAGTAGTCAAATGTGACGTTTTTTGTACAATCATTGTTGCATTGTTAATACATTGTAAAAAAATATTAAAACGCAGAGATGGAAGAGTTACATCTTAATTCTCTCCGACAATATTAAAAACGCAGAGATGGAAGAGTTACATCTTAATTGACTTTGGCAATATTAAAAAAATAGAGATTGAAGAGATGCATCTTAATTTCCTCCGGCAATATTAAAACACAGAGATGAAAGAGCTGCATCTTAATTGTCTCCGGCAATATTAAAACGTAGAGATGGAAGAGCTACATCTTAATTGACTCCGGCAATATTAAAACGCGGAGATGGGAGAGTTGCATCTTAATTGGCTCCGGCAATATTAAAACTCAGAGATGGGAGAGTTGGATCTTAATTGACTCTGGCAATATTAAAACTTAGAGATGGAAGAGTTGGATCTTAATTGACTCCGGCAATATTAAAAAAATAGAGATGGAAGAGTTGCATCTTAATTGTCTCCGGAAATATTAAAACGCAAAGATGGGAAAGTTGCATATTAATTGTCTTCGGCAATATTAAAATGCAGAGATGGGAGAGTTGCATCTTAATTGGCTCCGACAATATTAAAACACAGAGATGGGAGAGTTGCATAATTGGCTCCGACAATATTAAAACGCAGAGATGGAAGAGTTGCATCTTAATTGCCTCCGACAATATTAAAACGCAGAGATGGGAAAGTTGCATCTTAATTGACTCCGTCAATATTAAAAAACAAAGATGGAAGAGTTACATCTTAATTGACTCTGGCAATATTAAAACTCAGAGATGGAAGAGTTACATCTTAAATGACTCTCAGAGATGGAAGAGTTGGATCTTAATCGACTCAGGCAATAATAAAACCCATATATGGAGGTAAAGGTAAAACACAATCATTCCATCCATGGTCCATAATTGATTTCAATGAAAACACATGTAAAAATATTATAAAATCACAGATCTATGGTAATCTAGATCTGGCAAAAGTAAAACGATTTCAACAAAAAAAACGTAGAAGTTATCTAGGTCTGGAAAATGCATAAGACTTTTTTAACTAAAACCACAGAGGTATTTAGATCTTACACAAACAGTCCCATTCTTAACTAAAAGCTAGAAAAAGACTCCAGATATCAAGCAAATAACAACGCTAGCAAATGGAGTATCAATCCTTAACTAAACATTGGAACAGGTTGGATGATACACTAATGCAGGTATTGGAAAACATAAGAATGCAAAGTCTAAATTATATGAAGTGATCCACACATTACAGATCTATTTCTAAATTCAAACACAGGCAGAGATTTGATGATACGTTAACGGAGGCATGTGGTAACATTTGCAGTGTAAACTAGATTGAAAGTTTAAAAACTAGTTGAAAACACAGATGAATGGACACACACTTGATGTATTGGATTCTCACCCATAAATCCCCAACTTTGTTCGACTCCTCCTCCACGAGGCATTTTTCTCCCCTTCCTACTCCACAACCTCCACACTAAATAACAAGAACCCCCCTTTAGAGAAGAAATCACCACGATAAAAAGGAAGATCGACGTCTTCTTGAGGAGACACATGGATTTAGGTTGTTGAGATGGAAACACTCTTCCTCCCAAATCGTAACCAAACTAGTGGTTTATTAATGGTCAACAACAAGTCTCTTGACTTTACTTTCCTTGTATATCGTATATCGTATGGTTGTTTAAAAATATCCATTCTAAATTCTTTTACCATATCTCTTTTAATCTTCTTCTATATATATAGTAATGTTATGAACCACATTTTGATAATATAATTATACATATAGTTTCTCATTCATATGGATAAAGTCAGTTTATCTCAACTTTATACTTACGGTGGTGTCTATTTTCATTTTTATATTCATAATTCAAATATGCACCTAAAGGAAAAATAATAATACTATTATGTGTTCTAAAACCAATTTTATAAAAATGGTAATAGCTTGTTTTATGCTAATGAACAGAAAAATCAACAACAAATTTCTTGTTGTTCAAAAGATAGTATCAATCCTTCTATCTTTGCATGTGATGAACACATCTTCAATAGTAAGCACAGTATTGGGTTCATGCAAATAATAGTGCAAAATACAATTTCTCACTCCAAATAGTATCCCATTTTACCATGATGACCCCTAGTCATCAAAAATAAATTCTTGAAGGTTTCACTTAGCTTTTGACCTCTCCCCCTAGTGGATTCGTCCCCAATCATCGTTTTAGTCGCACACGCTTCCAGTCCCCTAGCAATGTTAATTTCATCTAAAAATTTGACGATGCTATGGTAGTAGTTATAGTGTCTTTACTTACACTCTGTCGTTTCTAGTCGTGCTCTGAAGGGATGTTACACTTTGTCTTCAATCTTCTCCCCAATTGTTTCACTTGATCACTAATTTGTGTGACCTTAGCCAAGTAATTGGTAACTATGTTTGATCTAGCCATATCTACAAACCTAAGAATATTATTCAATGCCTTCTTTTTCTTTATGTTCTTGCTCTCATAAAGGATAACCAAGGTATCAAACATCTCCTTAGCCATCTTCTTCTTAGATATATGAGGGATCAAATGATTGTTTATGGAATCTATTGTTATTAGCTTTGATTTCACTTATTTCTTCTTGTGAATTTCCAAATCCCATGGATTTATTGATAGAGTCTCTACATCCTTGGCAATATCCTAGAGACCATTCTCTTCCAATAAGATAATTACCCTCACTTTCCAAGATAGGAAATTTGAGGCACCTTCCAGAGTCTCCTTGAACCTTAGGACAATTGATGTCATCTTTGAGCTCTAACACACAAATCCCCAAATCTAATAAGCACCATCGCTTAAACCTTCTAACTACCAGTCCTAGTTCATAGTAGATGATTTTGATAGTTGTTTCTAGTAGTTGAACAATTGTTGTAAAATATTTAGATACTATCAACTAGAGAAGCCCTAATACAATGTGAAAATTCTTAACCCTGGGTGATTGTTATCCTTCGGTTACCAACTAAACAAGGCTATTATTTAATTATAGAAAATTAATTTTTTCGCATAGTAACAATCACACATATACTTGGAAAGTAAATAGTGGAAACATAAACACAATACAAAGGAAACCACTCCTTCAAATGAACTTTTCATTAAATATTCAAAGCTTACAAGGAAACCTCCACAAGCTATCGAACTAACATTTGTATGATACACCAAAAAAACAAATCCGCGCAACTATTGAGAAAATATTTTTGTTGGAAAACGAGAAAGTTTTCCTACTAGCATGTTGTATGGCCTTATCTTTATGAATGTACAGATTGTTCTATACAATTGTACGAGCCGAACTCTATATAATTTGTACATTTCCTTTTTGTCTACTTTTTAACCTCTGCTACTCTCCTATTTCTTTCAAGGAAACCTCCACAAGTTATCAAACTAATATTTGTATGATACACCAAGAAAACAAATCCGCACAATTATTGAGAAAATCTATTTGTTGGAAAACAAGAAAGCTTGCATATTGGCATGTTGTACGGCCTTATCTTTATGAATGTACAGATTTTTCTATATGATTCTACGAACCGGCCTCTATATTATTTGTGCATTGTCTTTTTGTACCTCTATTACTCTTCTATTGCTCAATTGATGAAGTGTGTCACCATCCAACAAAAACTTGTTTGCATAATAAAACTTCTATATTGATCATTTTTATACTTGCGCTAAAACCCTAATATGCTAAAATCCCAATCTCTAGTGAGATATATGGTTGAGATTAGTTTGAATCACTAATATATAAAATACACTTTATTAAACTCGCAAATACATACAAAACTAGCTTAATTCATAAAGTGAATTATAGAATATAAATTAATTACTTATAAAATGTTGGCTACATTCTTCAACATATCGATCATTAAAAAGTAATAACATCCATTGAAGTAATCCATCAAATTTAATAGAATTAACAACTACCATTATAATAGAATAACACCACTATAATGGAATAACATCCAAATCTTAAATTTAATAGAATGAATAACCACCACTAATGAAATAACATCCAAATAAATGGATCCCTTAAATCTATTGAATCAAATAAAATAGAATGAATAACTCAAAAAAACATTAAAGATCCAAATGAACCCCTTAAATTTAATAGAATGAATAACCACCATTAATGAAATAACATCCAAGTGAATGGATCCCAATAGAGTGAATAACTCAAAAAAAAAATTGGGAGCCAAGAAAAGATGAAGTTTGAATATCCATGTAGTTTGAATCTCCATGGAAATGATGGAAATGGACTCTCTTACACTCTTCTATACTAAAACCNATTTGGGAGCCAAGAAAAGATGAAGTTTGAATATCCATGTAGTTTGAATCTCCATGGAAATGATGGAAATGGACTCTCTTACACTCTTCTATACTAAAACCCAAACCCATGCTCTTTATAAAGAGCATTGAACGTTTATATAAATATAAATCTCTGAATATATAATCTTGGATTTTATATTAATATTTAAAATAATATTTATGATATCAAAAGTCTACCTTCTCATACATTAAGGAATATTAATAAATTGAGACAAGCTATTCACATCTTTTATCTAGAAGGTCAATTAACCCAACTCCCATCATTACATTGCTTATTTACAATATAACATAAAAGCATTAAAAAGTGAATATTTTATTGTGTGTAATATTTCTCTCCATTTAATATGAAACAAATGATTGTGTGTAAAAGGTTTTAAGCAATTATTTGTTAAATTGAGGGTAGTTGGAGAAGATAGACACGGACAGACTTAATTGGATGTGCTATTTCTGTAAGGTTTTAAGCAATTATTTGTTAAATTGAGGGTAGTTGGAGAAGATAGACACGGACAGACTTAATTGGATGTGCTATTTGTGTAATTGAATGGTTTATATATATATATAAATTGTTGCATTGGTAAATCTTGTGAGTGAAGGGTTCTACGTAATATTTGTTAAATTTAGGACACCTAGAGAAGATAGACAAAACCCTAATTGAATTAAATGTCAGTGCTAAAGAAATAAAAATGCCTTCTCTTCAAATTCCAAACAACTCAACGAGGAAGAAACTCTCTAGTGAACTCGTC
>LPNX010568168.1:91293-104577 GCA_001517045.1 Pseudotsuga menziesii
AATTTATATGAAAGATTTGTGCAAAGCATAAAAGAACAAGGAGTAATGAATGACAGTGTAAAGAGTCACCCGTATGAATTGAAAGGAATCAAGGTTTGCATGTTTGGATTTTGAGTGAGGCAGGTTTCCAATTGTTCTTGCATCTGCAAAATGCAAGGTCTATTAAATGATGGCACAACAAAAACATGAACAGTTTAATAATGAGATGAGCAAAATTAAATAAGTTCCTTACTATGGTTCATGTGTGAGACTTAATAGAGTATGACTTCCAACTTGTAGCAAGTCTCCAAGAGCATCCTTTCATTCCACCTCTTGGACATAAACTTAAATGTGTAACAATGACTCTATGATGAACTTTCTATATTCAGGAAATTCCCATAAGACCAAACAAACATTGCTTTGAAGCATGATTGAGAACATCTAGACTTGTTTTAAAGCAATTAGAAGTTCAATTTTTTTGACAATTAGATATTGGTTTTGTTTTGTATTCTAAGTTGATATGTTTAAAAAGGATTTTAAGTAGATAAATAAAAATTTTGTTTTACAAGAATAGTACAGGAACCACAAAAGTACAAAAGTACAATAGAAAAGTGTAAATCTGACAAAGTAAAAGATAATTTTCATCTCTTTCGACTTTGTGACTTTCAAATTCAAATCTTATAAATTACTTGGTGAATTGGGACCTTCCTTATATTCAAAAAGTAATTTTTCACAATAGTCTACGCATCTTAGGAAAATTAACAAATGAAGCAAAATCGACCCTTAAACGAGGGTCTATACATACCTGGGAGAGAGAGAGGAAAAGATCCAAGGTAAGTTTACACGGGTAGAGCAATAGGTACAACAACCAAGAGGCAAGAGGAACATTTTAACCAAGATGGTAAAAGGGAGAAAGAAAGTTTACAACATTTTTATTTAAACAAGGGAAGCGTCAAAACATAAAAACAAATAAAAGTGTCGAGAATAACATGAATTACAAAATGCACTAGTACTGACTTTAATTTAATAGCAGAGATCAAGGCAGTACCAAGAGGAAACTTTATACATTTTTTTTGCAACCTCTATATTTGTTGGAACATATATTAATCATATAGTTGGTTGAATTTCTTCAATTGTTGTTGCAATGTTTGTTGGGTCTTTCTTGGCTTTCTTTGGAGTAGATGTCTAATTCTGAAGACTTAAGTCACCCAATTAAGTCACTCGTTGAAGACTTAAGTCATCCAATACTTCATTTCCAGGTCATCCATACTGCTGAGAAATTTTAGCGTCTTGCTCTCCATTGTTTCATCTATTGTTTCATCTAGTTGTTTCATAATTTTTGTAACCTCAGAAAAGGAATGCACGGTTTAAGAAGTATGTTCAAAGCAAGTATATTACAACTTGGATCAACTACAAATAATATGTGAAAATAAAAATTTGCACTGTGACGTATAATGTAGTTCCCGAAAAAGTGTTGGAGTAGGGTCCTGCAGCTACAAGAGAAGCTATCATTTTAGCGGATAGACAGTTTTGGTGAAGATGAAGAGATAAGGTAAAGATACGACGCCGTAGCATGTTTCTAGCTGCAGAGCAGAGCTAGAAACTATGACTATCGGGACAGAGAAGTCAAAGAAGACGATACTACCTGAGCGGCCGAGAAGAGAGAGCTCACCCACTGCATTCAAGGCAGCGGTGGAAGATAGGAGGGCTTAGCTACCCTCATAAAGGAAAAGGAGCAACGAGGCCAAGGTATTGAAGACGAAGGACAGAAAGGGAAGCGGTGTACAGTACCCATGGTCAGCGCCGAGAAGCATGGAATATTGCAGAGAGCAGTGGTGTGACGAAAAGCGGCTACCTCAAGTATAGATATGCCGACTGTCACTAGTTAGGGTTTTTGGGTTACTGTTGGGACAAGCCCACAGTGTTGTAATGGAGAGACCTTCGGGCCGCCTATAAAGGGATGTATTTTGTATTGTAAAAGGGTTGGGCAGTTAGACAAGTAGACACTTAGACAGTTGTATTATAGAAGTTGAGCTCTGGTTCTGTTATCAGTGGCAGTTATCTTACTGTAACCAGTAGCTAGCTCATCGAGCATGTATGTAAAAATCCGCAGGGATTGACAGAGAGAGAGAGAGATAATATTGTAAGAAGGCAATATAGAGATAGAGAAGAGATCTAGGAGAGAAGGGCTCCAGGCAGTGAGTGCGGAGTTACCCAGAAGATCTCTAGCTGCACACAGGTTGCAGCAGAACTGTGTACTCTCTCAAGATATAATAAAACACAGTTCTGTGGACGTAGCTTCTACCCTAGAAGTGAACCACGTAAAATCAGAGTGTTATGTGATTGATTCATGTGATTGTGTTTACTTGTTGTAACTGTCACTCATTACATGAACTTTGCTTACAGTTAAATGTATGTATGTGTTATTCAATTCACAGCATTATAGAAGGATAAATGCAGGTTGAAGTCTTTAAGTATTCTGTATAAGAGTTTGTCTATGTTTCACTCAAGACAGTTAAGAGTCACAGTGTAAAGCAGCCTTGTATGTTGAATCCTGTAAGTCGAACATAAGTAACGCTAAGTACGCTAAGCCGCGGCGGTAGGATATCGCAGGGAGGCGATATCGCACCATCAGAGGAGCAGTGGTGCACAATACCGCAGGTTAAGGATCGAGCGTAGGAGAGAGTTACGTGTTTCCCAGGACGCGGCGATGCGATAAGGGCTCGAGTCATCGCGAGTAAGAGGAAACTGCACATCGTGGAGAGAGACCTCGCGGGTTAAGAAGAGCTGTGAGACGCACATAGGATGCTACAAAACCTGGTCGAAGACACTTGAGTCTTTGGCCAACCCATTAGAATCACTTCGGGTGAGACTTCAGGTTGCTCCGCGGTCTGTCGCCGAAAGGGCCAGTGAGCTAGGGGTGTTGTTGGTACATTACAGTAAACCTGGGTCTTCCCATAGCGACCAACAAATGGTTTCGTTGCCGGTTTTGAACAAACTGAGCACTGATGTTCTGTTGGCATCCTACTAGAGACGAACTCAACCAGTGGGTTGGGTCTAAGGAGAAAGAGTTTGTCGAACACGAGAACAAGAGTTCTAGACTGAGTACAGAGGACTGGTTACAAAAACATATCTTTACAGACCTGCATACGATATTTTTTGCGACCTATGGAAACGAGCTTTACGACTGGTTATCAAAGTTGACTAATAAGAACATATTCAAGAAGAAAAGAAACATTGTCTGGACACCGGAGCTGATTCAAACCATGAAGAACCTTGATAATCCCATTACAAGGACAGTAGACTTCTGGCTTGCAAGTGTGCTAGAAGGCTTCGTCACAGAGTCTGCAGTTGAACAGAGAAAAAGCTTCAGCGAGGCTGAGCGGTACTTCTTCAAAGGATATCGCGGTAAGTACCTAAAATCTTTAAACTTGCCCATTAAGATGTTATTACATGAAAAATGAGTAATGGATATGGTTTCAGATCAATAAGTTAACAAACTGTAATGTCACAAGAGTTTGAGAGTGATTTCGATGACATTGGACGTACACGTAGTGGAAAGAAATACAAAGTAGATTTCAGATCTCCCATATTTGAAGACAGTTCAGATAGTACTAGACAACAGAGTCATAGCCATACAGACAGAACAGAAGAGGGTATCCCTTACCACCCTTATACCTCACAGAAATAGATCGGGACTGATCCGTAGGACCTCAACTTTAGTGCATTAAAAGTTTGTTGTAAAAGAATGCATGCAACAGGTTAATTAAAGGGACAGCATGAACAGAAATTAAATGCTCAGAACAGGAATGAAAAACAAGACTGACAAACAGATGCCAAGCAGAAAACACAAAACCAGAATCACAAACAAAATTTGATAACGGAGTTCACCCCCTCCACTGGGCTACGTCTCCGGGTCCCTCTCCAATGGGTACCGATCCAATTAATCTCTTAAAATGGTACAAAATGGTTCTGGAAACAACTTCAGCAACTGTAAAACATAATGCTAGACAGAAAGTCTTTAAGACTCCTCTCTGAAAGCTACAAAACTGGACTTCAATAGACAAAAGAAGCCAAGTTATAACTGAGAATAGTCGACTTCAAAAGGAACAACACATGGACAGTTTTCATAGCAAAATGCTCTCTCCAAGATTCTCATCACAGAGAAACGTTGCACTGTCGTTCTCCAAAAAAATCCTCTAATCGTTCCCCCTCGGAACCATCCCTGGTTCCTCTCCTTTATTACTCATCTTTGCCGTTACAAAGGAGTCAAAACGTCAAAGAAATGCAACTGTTCATATCCCCTGAAACGCGGCATCAAGACTATTCATATGCCTTTCATCGTTATTCCAGCTGTGGCATAACTGCCAAGAAAGCTTTGCCAAACTGTTACAGCTAAGCCATGCCATGCACATTGCCGTGTTTGAATCGGAGGTTATAGTCATCTGCTCGTCCACTGTTGCGGAAGAGGATAAGCAACGGTCTCCGACGGTCTCAATCGCAATCGGCTGTCGGTTGGTTTTCGAGTCGGAGGCTTTAGTTACTTTGGTTTCCGCAGTTGCAAATGGCGCACCACTTCTTTTTTCGATTCCGTCGAGTTATTTCGCCGATCTTTTAAGTTTTGGGCTTCCGTCGTTGCGGCTGCCGGAAGCATTGTTCTTCCGATCAAGCTTGTGGTCGTCGTTGCGGACTGCTTATCACTCCGACTTCCGATCCGTTCCAAACGTCTTTAAGCTTCTGCCGTTGTGGCTGTCTAAAGCGTTGTTCTTCCGATCAAGCTTGTGGCCGTCATTGCAGACTGCTTATCGCTCCGACTTCCGATCTGTTTCGAATGTCTTTAAGCTTCTGCCGTTGCGGAAGGGAGAAAAGAATGTGAGCCCCGACATTGCGGAGGGAGAAATGCTTTCGACCGCTGATCCTCATATTTTTTGCATCCGGTTATCCCTGCGAACAGACTAGGAGTTTGGTCACCCGCTGTTGCGGAGGAAGATCTCTTCCGACCTCCGATGCTTTGTATTTTTGTAGTCTGATTTTCTTCAACCGCCGTTTCTGAACCATGTACCATATTGGATCTTCAAAGAGGAATAATCCGTCGGATCAATCCTCCCCATTGGAGAGTTTTTGGACCACCAAAATCCTGAATTATTCTGCAAGTAAGTGAGGGTACAACTCCCTCACTTTACCAATCTCCATCCATCTTGATTTGCCTGGATGCACCCCCTTCAGCCCCACTCGAAGGTACTCAGCATTCCCCCTTCGTGAAGTCCTTACATTTATGTCAAGAATAGCATCATCCTGCAACTCTCTCATATATTCAGGTTCCAAATCATCTATTGAAGGAATCTGTATGTTAATTTCCTCATCCATGATCATAGGAGGTTCATACAGTTTAAGATTCTCAACATTGATAACTGAATAAATTTGCATGTATGGAGGTAAATTCAAGCGAAAAGCATTAGTACCGATCTTTTCCAAGATCTCAAAAGGACCATACTTGATAGACTTAAGCTTTTTACCTTCACCTTTCATTCATTCTTTGGTGATGTGTAACCAAAATCGGTCACCAACCTGAAATTGATGATCAATTCGATGCTTGTCATGCCTGGCTTTGTACTTTGCCTGGCTCTTCTCCAACTGTTCTTGAACTGCCTGCTGCACTACTTGGATTCTCTGAATGAACTTTAAAGCTTTATTTGCATCATGATGTCCATCCACTGCATCTTTGCCAAAAGAGAAGTCCATCGGTGTTTTTGGCAGATAACCAAAACAAGTTTCAAAAGGAGATCTTTTCGTGGAAGAATGAACTGCATGATTGTAAGCATGTTGTATATACTGCAACTGCTCATCCCAAAGTTTAGGATGCTTACTACAATATCCTCTGAGCAGCTGAATCACTGTTCTGTTCACTACCTCTGTTTTCCCATCGATCTGTGGATGAAAAGTTGTAATTTTCTTCAGTTTAGTGTCCATAAGTTCCCATAAAGTTGACCAGAATCTTCCCAAGAACCGGGAATCTTGATCAGATATTATAAACATGGGCAGCCCAAAATGTACCCAAACATTTTGAAAGAATAAAAGAGTTGTTTGTTCAGCAGTGATCTGCTTGTTACGTGGCATTAAGATACACATTTCATTGAACCTATCCACAACAACATATAGGTAATCGTGCCCTTTTCTAGACATAGGCAGTCCCCCTACAAAGTCCATAGAAATACTTTCCCAAGGACGAGAAGAAACTGGAAGAGGAGTGTACAAACCCAATTTCTTATTGCTAGGCTTACTTGTTGCACACATAACACAACCCCTTATACATTTAGCTACAGTTTCTTGCATTTGAGGCCAATAACAATGATTCTGCAATATAGACAATGTTTTACTTACAACAAAATGTCCTGCAATCAATGAACTATGTGCTTCTCGAATCACATGCACTCTTTCTTTCTCTGGAATACAAAGTTTACCGAGATGATACAAGAGTTGATTATGCACATAATATTTATCTTCTTTTTTACCATGTATAAGTGATGCATATACTTCCTTAAAATCTTTATCTTCTACATACTGTTCAATATAACTTTCATGTGTTAATGAACTGTTCTGAAGAATGATTGAAGCATTCATAGGTGGCCTTGATAACATGTCTGCTACTTTATTATGAATTCCCTTTTTGTACTTAATGACGAGATGAAACTGTTGTAAGAACCCCATCCATCTTAAATGACTACTTTGTTGTATTTTAGTTTGAGATTGTAAATATTGAAGTGGCCGATGATCACTATGTATGACTGTCTCTTTTCCCATGATATAATGTTTCCACTTCTTCACACTCTGTACTAAAGCATACAATTATTTGTCATAGGTCAGATAGTTACTTACCGCAGTAGAGAATGTTTCTGAATGGTAACAGACTGGCTTCCTCCCTTGCATCAAAACTGCTCCCATGGCAAACCCGTTGGCATCGGTTTCGATCTCAAATGACTACTGCAAATCTGGCAATGTCAGAACTGGTGATGTGCTAATCTTTTCCTTCAAAGTGTCGAAGGCTCTCTGATGCTTGCCTCCCCACTGCAAAATCTCTTTAATGCTTGTCAACGCATGTAATGGAGCAGCAATGGAAGAAAACCCATAAATGAATTTCCTCCAATACTGAACCACACCCAGAAAAATTCTGATTTCAGTAACGGTGTTAGGTTGTGGCCAGTTTACAATGACAGCAACCTTGGTTGGGTCCACTTGTAGGTGGCCTCCACCAATAATATGGCCTAGATATACTAAAGAAGTTTTAGCAAATTCACATTTAGACATTTTTACATAAAGCTTTTCCTTTCTCAGTACATCTAAATTTTTTTTCACATGTACAACATGCTCTTCCCAAGTTTTGCTAAACACAGGGATATCATCTAGATATACAATTACAAAATCATCAATGAATGAACGAAAGACATCATTCATGACCCACATGAAAGTAGCAGGTGCGTTACACAGCCCAAAAGGCATCACAAGCCATTCATACAAACCCTGTTTCGTCTTAAAAGTTGTTTTCCAAGTGTTTGTGCCAGAAATTGTTTCTAAGGCCAGAGAAACAAGCCAACACACACTCAAGATAAAATTCAATAAAACAGATAAGGTTTAGGGTTTTTTGTAATGTTTTAATGGTTGTAAGCTTTAGGAACTAACAGGGAATACATTCAGAAACAAAATAACAACTAGATCATAAACAAAAGATGATAAAGATGCATGATATATCAACAAGATCCAACAGAAAGACTATACTGAGGTTCATACATAACAGACAAGCATTACCAGCAAATACACATTAACCAGCAATGAATATATCTATTAAGAAACTAAACAAGTTCAATAATGAAGACAACATAGAAAAAACTGAACGATAAAGTCATGTATATCTCATAATTTCATCAGCAAATGCTTATAAGAGTCACCATACTTAGCTCTGAACAAGTCTGAAAATACAAACAGTTTGCAGACCTCCTGTAGCTCCCCAAAATCATAACCTTGCTAAAGATTCTCTAATCTCCCTAAATAGAGTTTCTTTACAAAATCAGTTGGGTCTAAAACCCTAATTGCCTTTATCAACTCGCTGAGGTAAAGTAAAAATGTACAAAGCTACAAAATTACAAAATATGCTAAAAATAGTAAATCACTAACATATGTGTTTACTCAAAAGATAACAACTAACTAAATGACAACTGGCTTAAAGATCTTTTGCTGCTTCAGCCAACAAGGAAATACCATCTAGCGCTTGTGACTTCTTCTTTGCTTTCTTTTGCTTCTTCTCCATGTCATTAATCTTCTTTATGAGCTCCTTGTTTCTCTGTTGTAGGTCCTGGACTGTTTTTTCCAACTTTGTGGAATGCATGTTAGTAGCTTTTTTCCTTCTGAGAACCTCTTTGGATACTTCTGACAGCTCCTAGAAATGATTATAGACATCTTGCAGTTCTTCTATAAGCCCCCTGTTAACCTTCATTAACCCATCATTAACATCCTGCAAGTGTTTCATCTGTTGCCTATACTGCTGAATACTTTCTTGCAAGTTTTCTTTATCAAAACTAGGGATTTCAGGTATATTTGCATCCTTCATTAAAAAGTCTGAGAAATTATTAGGAATACTAGGCTCTTTTATAATTCCTACTTCTCTGAGTATAATCTCATCTTCTTCATCCCACTCTTGATTTTCAACAGGACATATGTTAGCTTTCTCTTCTTGCTGCTGTTTTAAGAGTTTATTTTTTATCTCAAGGATTATTGCAGATAATTTAGATGCAGGCTTGCTTGAATCTTCTAATGATTTTGATGAACTCTTGACTTCTGCAGGATGTACATAAGGAGCTTTTATGGCTGCTGGCTTCTTCCCTTTTCTTCTAGCTTTCTTAATTTCTGGATTTTCATCAGGAGATACATCATCTAACACAGTAACTTCATTTGTGTATAACCTGGGATTGAGCAATTTTTTCATGTTCATTCTTAGCTTGTTCTTTGACCTAGTATTAGGTCTCCAATATGATGCTATTTCTCCTAGCATTTTCATCTCCTTTCTTTGATGTTGGATAACAGTCAACTCTACTGCTTCCAGTTTACTCCTCTTTCTGTTAGGTTTTGCTGCTTTGCTTCCTGAAGTAGGAATTCTCTGTAGGTTTCAGCTTCAACTGTAGTTTTTTCTACCTGGTCCTCTTCTAAAAGGTAACCTTCATCATCAGACAATATAGTAATGGGGCTTCTCTGTTTTGCTTGCAATTCTTCTTCATGTGCGGCCACCTTTTTGTATCCACAGTTTTCATTTCATGAGGGACCTCTGTTGGTACCATGGGCTGCAGCAGTTGCTTTTGGTCTTCAAACCGTGAGTACTTGCCTTTGCTACTAGCTGAAAATACTTTAGGTTTATTATCCTCTTCCACTTGCTCTGATATTTTCTCAATTTTGACCTCTTCTTTAACTTCCAGCTTAGGGCTCTGTCCTAATTTTCTCATTAAAACCTTACCCTTGTCAGCTTGCCTTTTAGGTTTTTGATCTTCTTCTTTGGTTTGAAAACCAAACCAAAAGATAAAAAAGTCCCAGGATTTCCCTTCCTTCTGCAAAACCGTGCTAATGATTAACTTGATTAGTCCATGATGAAAAATTGACTGAGATGTATGGTCTTCATGTTGCTTAACCCTACTGGACATTTTCTGCAAGCTTTTCAGAAAAAAGAATGGCAAGTTCATCTTTGACACTCCCACCATGTGTTGCAAAAACCTGAAGTGGTACTTGTATACATAAGCGTACCTGCCTTCACAAGTAACATATCCCTGCAATATCCTGATTGGCTCAACTCACTCTTTTCTGAAATGTTGAATAAGGATGCCTTTATTCCAATCAGGAGTGACATTAGGTAAAAGATATCTTTGTGGATCAAAGTCAAAAGGCAGCTTCTTGAACCATGGTTCACCCTCATTTTTAATCCCTGTGGCTTCTGAGATCAGTTCCACTGTCAGCTTGAATTTTAGAGTATTAAAGGTCACCATGTCATTTTTTAAACCTTGAGCAAACTTACAGGATACTTCTGCATTATATCCATCTATCTTCTTAAAAAAATCTATCCAACCTGCTTGATGAAACAATTCAACACATCCAGGGAGGCTTTCAATCCACCCTATATCAGTTGGTTCTGCTCTGTTCACTTTACCACTTTTACCACTCTTGCCCATTGCTTCATGAAAAATTGAAAGTTGTATGATTTTCAGTAGATGGTCTATGAACTGCTTTTCTGCTTCTCAAGCCTCTTAACAATTCCTTGCAATTTTCTTCACAGACCTGTTTGTTCTTTTTCAGAAAACAAAATAAATCTTACCAACAGGTGGAAGAATTCAAATCACCGAGGCTTCAATGCTCTACATCAAGCATATGAATGAGATTTAACCATCAATGAGACTGTCATAAAAACAATAGACCAGTGTTCATCTTCAAAATACATAATAAACCATAGTGTCTGAATGTCTTAGGTCACAGGCTGCTCAAACTCCTCATTTCAGTGCTAAGGAAACTAGGTATCATGTACAATATCCATTCAGCTATGAGATTCTCCTTAATGTCTTCTTAATAAAAGCTCTGTGTATCAATACCGACCTCAATCTTCAAACCCCAATTTCCTCACAGTTCAGACTTTGCAAATGTGATATCAATCACTGGCTTCTTAGGTTAACTGGAGACTACTTGTGTGGTGGATGAGCAAAACAAAACATTCTGCAATATATTCATACTATGCTTCTTATAGCCTTAGTATCGAAAATGACACTAGGTCTCCCAACAATCCTAGTCATTCAACTCATTTATCCCACTGTGTATGAATATCAGAGCTTTTTGTGCAATTTAGGTGCTAAAACATACACGATTTTCAACCCAGACTATCTCGATTTTTAACAAATGAACAATTCAAACATAGAGTTATTTTTCAGTCCTCTGTTCAATAGAACCTGTCAGAATGACTCAGGCAGTTGCTTCTTTGGTTGAAAATTCAATTAAGAGCATAATTTTCCATTTCCATCGGTCAATTTGATAAAAGTGAAGCCTGCCGGACAAACCCCAAATTTGCAGCTAAACTGGCTTATCGGTAAATACCTCTTAATTGATCGACTACAGATGCCTTGAACGACTCCTCCTACTGTTTTAGTGCCCACTGAGAATATACAAGTGTCTTCAAGGTTCAATTTAACTCCAGGTGTCAAGACGACGAAGCCCTAGTTTTCTGGGCGACTATGAACCCTCCACCAAACTCTGCAACTGAAAACTCCGTCTTTTTAGGCTGGCACCATCATTCTATTAAGTCCTCTACCATCGAGCATGCATGTATGTAACATTTCACTTCGCATTAGGCCAAATTATGCGGCTACCTGTCAAACCAACCCGCATTAGAAGTAATGATAGCCACGATTTGTTTCACGACCTGGAACCACTTGGAATCATGATAACTATGGAGTTCACACGTAGCAAACCATTCATAGCATGAGATTAGCCAATCATCATTTGAAATCTTGACAAATTTTACTAGAAAAATGGGGAAAAATGAAGGCCGCGATATTCTTGTAGCGCGCCTTCGTTATTTTTTTACCCCAGCGCTACAAGAATAATTTTAGTGCTATTTTCTCGCGGTTTTTCAGCTTTTAGGCATTTTGTGTGGATTTTAAAAGTTGCTTGAGTAGTGATCATGCATTTTTAAGCTCAGAATAATCATTTGTGAATCCATGATTTGATAAAATGACTTTAAAACTCCTTCAACAAAAACAAACCTATTGGCTTAAAACTAAAATTTTCAAGGCAGGCTCAAAATTTCATGTAAACACTAAACGAAATTTCCTAAAGAAGGAAAAAAAAATCAAAATAAAGTAAATGAAATAACTGGAAAGAAGAAGGAAATCAAACCAAAATTTAAGAAACAAAACCAAAATTGAAGAAACAAAATTTAGACTTAACACCAAGCATCATGCTCAGCAACACGGATTTGATGATACCCACTATGCAGATCCAATTTTGTAAAGTAAGTTGCATGTTTCAATTGATCAAGCAAATCATCAATACAAGGAAGAGGATACCTGTTTTTAATGGTGATTTTGTTAAGGGCCCTGTAGTCGATACACATCCTCCACGACCCATCCTTCTTTGGAACCAAAACTATGGGAGAGCCACAAGGAGAAGTGCTGGGCCGGATGACCCCCTTCTCAATCAGCTCCTGAACCTGCTTCTTGATCTCCTCATTCTGCATTACAGACATCTGGTACATGGCTATGTTCGGGAGTGGCACATCCTGCTGCAAATGTATCTCATGCTGAATCTCTCTCTTCGATGGTAACCTCTTCGGATCTTGAAACAAATAATCATACTCAGAAATGATGTCAATCAGTTCAGATTTATGCTTAGGGTCACATTCTTCAAAATATTTAGAGACTTCATCATTTTTCATCTTAACCATCATCAACACAAAGTTCTTACTAGCATTTACCAACCTCTTCATTTGTCCTGTAGAGACTATTGCTAGATTGGTTTTTATCTTATGTGCTCGTACAATATATTCCATACCTTCTTTAAAAAGATGATACTTATTCTGCTCTCTATAAAAGACTGCTTTCCGGTCATACAAATATGGACTCCCAAGTACAATTCCACAAATTTCAAGTGGCACTACATCTAGTTCTACCTCATCCCTAAACTTTTCAGTAATTGCAAATTTTAATACACATTTCCTTGTAACTTGCAATCATGTATCATTAGTAACCCAACCTAGAGGATAGGGATTTTCATGAGGCACAGTAACTAAATGCAATTTCTTAACCACTTCTTCTGATATCATTATTACTTGTGAACCACTATCAAACAATGTATCAATCTTTGTGTGATTTGCAATGACATGAACATGAAACAATGCACTTCTATCTTTATCATTTTGCTTAGAAGTAGATGGCAGAATTGTACTTGCACTAGAACTGGATTGTGCATCAATGGGAAGTGAGATACTTTTATCCTTACCTTGGATTCCAACAGCTGTAACCTTTGTTTCATCACCTGAGTCGGATCCCAAGTCTTGAATAACTGCTGCATTAGCTTTTGCTTTTCCTTTGTCTTTGTTTCCTCCGTACTTCTTTGGCCTTAACTTCGGATGAAGTTTCCAACACTTAGAGACATCATGTCCCTTCTGACAATGTGAAAACATAGGCTTTTCACCCTCTTTCTTAATAGTAGCCATCTTCTTTTTCCCCTTATCTTTACCTTTTGATTTGCTGTCAAATTTAAATGACTTCTTCACAAAAGTATCAT
>LPNX010568168.1:104801-134875 GCA_001517045.1 Pseudotsuga menziesii
GAGATAAGGCATATTAGGACTTGCATTATTTGAATGAGAAGTATGAGAAGAAGAAAAAGTATGATTAGTGTCAGGAGGATCACCATCACCTCCTACTCCTTTACCCTTTTCTTCCTTCTTCACTTCTGCATCTCTAGATGAAGATCCTTCTTCTTTCTTCTTCCTCTCTGCTTGCTCATCGAGTAGAATTTCCATCATGGATTTCATGCTCATAAAAGCCTCTAGAAACTCAGTTTCAGAAATGACAGGTTTTTCCCTTTCGGTATGTCCTTTGTCTTCCCATTGTGGAGAAGACATGGTTCTTGAGAATGTTCTCCTGGAGCCAATCTCAGGATCTCCTTCAAGTAATTCTCCTTCACCAAGCTTTAACCTGGACCTGGTAAGCATTCACAAACTTGCACAACAGTCAACCAACTCTGATACCAAATATGATCCGTAGGACCTCAACTTTAGTGCATTAAAAGTTTGTTGTAAAAGAATGCGCGCAACAGGTTAATTAAAGGGACAGCATGAACATAAATTAAATGCTCAGAACAGGAATGGAAAACAAGACTGATAAATAGATGCCAAGCAGAAAACACAGAACCAGAATCACAAACAGAAGTTGATAACGGAGTTCACCCCCTCCACTGGGCTACGTCTTCGGGTCCCTCTTCAATGGGTACCGATCCAATTAATCTCTTAAAATGGTACAAAATGGTTTTGGAAACAACTTCAGCAACTATAAAACAGAATGCTGGACAGAAATTATTTAAGACTCCTCTCTGAAAGCTACAAAACTAGACTTCAATAGACAAAAGAAGCCAAGTTATAACTGAGAATAGTCAACTTCAAAAGGAACAGCACATGGACAGTTTTCACAGCAAAATGCTCTCTCCAAGCTTCTCATCACAGAGAAATGTTGCACTGTCGTTCTCCAAAAACTCCTCTAATCGCTCCCCCCCAGATCCATCCCTGGTTCCTCTCCTTTATTACTCATCTTTACTGTTACAAAGGAGTCAAAACGTCAAAGAAATGTGACTGTTTACATCCCCTGAAACGCGGCATCAAGACTGTTCATATGCCTTTCATCGTTATTCCAGATGTGGCATAACTGCCAAGAAAGCTTTGCCAAACTGTTACAGCTAAGCCATGCCATGCGCATTGCCGTGTTTGAATCGGAGGTTGTAGTCATCTGCTCGTCCACCGTTGCGGAAGAGGATAAGCAACGGGCTCCGACGGTCTCAATCGCAATCGGCTGTCGGTTGGTTTTCAAGTCGGAGGCTTTAGTTACTTTGGTTTCCGCAGTTGCGAATGGCGCACCACTTCTTTTTCCGATTCCGTCGAGTTATTTTGCCGATGTTTTAAGTTTTGGGCTTCCACCGTTGCGGCTGCCGGAAGCATTGTTCTTCCGATCAAGCTTGTGGCCATCGTTGCATACTGCTTATCGCTCCGACTTCCGATCCATTCCGAACGTCTTTAAGCTTTCACCGTTGCAGCTGCCAGAAGCGTTGTTCTTTCGATCAAGCTTGTGGCCATCGTTGTGGACTGCTTATCGCTCTGACTTCCGATCCGTTCCGAACGTCTTTAAGCTTCCGTCGTTGCGGAAGGGAGAAAAGAATGTGAGCCCCGACGTTGCGGAGGGAGAAATGCTTCCGACCGTCGATCCTCATATTTTTTGCGTCCGTTTATCCCCGCAGAAAGACTAGGAGTTTGGCCGCCCACCGTTGCGGAGGGAGATCTCTTCCGACCTCCGATGCTTTGTATTTTTGTCGTCCGATTTTCTTCAACCGCCGTTTTTGAACCATGTACCATATTGGATCTTCAAAGAGGAATAATCTGTCAAATAAGGGACTCTGAACAATCCCGTAGGAACTCCATCTAGTAGCTCCCAGACAGTACATACTACCGCTACATCACCTCCACCTACACCGCCGAGTGGTAGTAACACAGCAAATCAACATCCACCGCGTAGAAATAGAATGGGGGATGATATGAAGATACCTATCTTTGAGGGTACAGGGGCAGAGGACCCAGAATAGCACTGGTTTCTATGTGAAGCCGTGTGGACCATTAAGGCAATCCATGATGATAATATTAAACTTGTACAGCTGGTCACCACACTTAGGGAACGAGCCTTAACATGGTATATGAAGTATACCTCAGCGATACCCAGAACACATATACAGGTCCAGACTGCCATGATTAAATAATTTAAGAAGCCCAAGTCCGAGTCGCAGTGTATCACGGAGCTCAAAGACATTAAACAGTTACCTACAGAGTCAATGTGGGACTTCGATCAAAAATTCAAAGCCCTTATAGACCAAGTCAGCTGCCAGAGCAGCATAAGGAATGGTTCATCGCAGCACTGCTTCCGCATATTAGACATCCACTGACGCAGCAGAGACTCCATACACAGGATGAAGCGTTGGAGATGGCAATGAAACTAGAGGCATCACCTCTAGCTGAGACCAGTACAGGTATGACAAACTTGCAAAACCAGTTAGCAAATCTCATGTTACAGATGCATGAGATTAGAAAAGGGAAAGAGGTTGCGCAAGACATATGGTGTATAAAGTGTAAAGCACAAGGCCATACTAAAGATAACTGTCCAGTATTTGTAGAATATCTAGCAACTGGGGCTCCTAACCCCTTACCACAGACCCACGGGCCGTGGTGTGAAATATGCAAAACAAGAGGACACCCACCTCAGCAATGCCCTCTATTTCAGAAGTACGTGCAGACACCTAAGAACTTATACTGTGTCTTCTGCAAGTCTGTAGGCCACGATGAACACGATTGGCGAGCCTATGATCTCATGGTCGGGAACAAGCAAGACTTGTACAGATTCCAATTAGAAACACAGGGTCCAGCAGTAGGACCACAGCATGATCCGGCTCATGTTGGCCGTGGAGGAGGATTCAGAGGACGAGGACGTGGAGGAGGATTTGGCCGTGGTCATGGACCAATCACTTGTTACAACTGTGTAATTCTAGGAAATTATGCTAGGGACTGTCAGAGCCCCACCACCACATGTAACTATTGCAAATCTTACGATCACGCTATAGAAGAATGTCCTACCTTGATAGCTAAGATCAGAGAACCTAAGCCAACAGTACACCAGAACATCCAGCTTATTTCTACTGAGCAGAAAGAACCAGAACCGAGAGTCAACATTGTGACTCGCAGCGGTGCTTCCACCAATGGGACATCACAGGATACTGAAAAGAACACAAGTCAGGAGTGGGTGCACAAAGCTCCTAACAAAGCAACACCACTTGACCTACAGAAGAATAAACAGACATTTCAGGAAGCTAATATTTTTTTTTATGACTCTATGCAATCAGGATCGCAGGTACCGCCGTCTAGGGGCATACCACAGCAAGCACCTTGTGGCATTAGCCCTGGACAGATATCGCAGGCTACCACATCGGGCGCTTGCGACGAGGACAAGTTGGCAAGAAGTGTACAATCCTTCCCGTGGAGTTGTTTAAAACTCGTGAGAAATGAGCAAGCTATCGGAGAACTTCAGCGCATCATAGATCAGTGTCAGCCATCTTCTTCCGTGAGCAGTGCACATCGTGTTGTTCATAATATTATGGGACATACAAGAACAGGAAGAGAGATACGACTCACTACACAGGTTGGAGAATTTGAAATGGATGAGGTGATCCTAGATCTAGGATCAGAGGTAAATGTTCTGACTAAGCAGACATGGGAACAGATGGGTAGCCCTAAGTTAGTCAGATCGCCTATCCATCTGAGATTAGCTAATCAGCAGCGAGTATCACCCCTGGGTCGATTACCGCAGGTGCCAGTTGACATTGATGAAGTTTGCAGCTCTGCAGCCTTTGAAGTTATAGAAATTATTGGCGATAGTAGACCATATCCAACATTACTAGGCATTGATTGGGCGATCGATAACATGGCCATTATTGACTTAAAGAGAAGACAAATGACCTTTGAGGATGCACAGATCCGAGTCATCGCACCGTTAGATCCTCTTCAGGGTCCTAGATACATTGAACCTATCCGAGCAGAGGAAGAGGCACGTAACATGGAGAGTCTCTATCAGATGACTGCGAACCAGAGCGACTACATCAATCCAACCGCAGAAGGGAACATTAGTTGGCGATGTGATAGCTCATGCGCATCGGATTTGGATGTTGGTCTAGAGAACTGGTAGAACAGACTTTACGAAGTCTCGGCGCGCAGATGTGCGTACATGACTAAGTCACTGCGATGGATTGGCGTAGAGATCAACGAGATTCCATCATTTCATGGTCTAACAGATATCTAGGACTTTCTCACGTAGTTTGAACAACAAATTCCTCACGAGCAGAGGATCACAGCTATGGACCTTGCAGTACGAGCCACACCTGCAAGATGGTGGTATGCACATAAAGAGAATATCGCATCATGGGATGATATTAAGAGATTGATGGCAATCAGATTCTCTACCGACAGAGAGTATGTCCAGTAGAAATACACAGGAGAAAGTGACCCCAGGTCACATATTCATACGTGTGAACGGAATTGGTTGGACATTCCCGAGGATGAATGGGTTCACCGATTCATTCACACTTTGGACACAGTTCCAAGGAACTGGTACACAGAGACTGAATTGCGCAAGGGAATGACTACATGGCCACTTATGATAGACATCTTTCTACTCACCTTCACTTTTGAATCTGAGTATCCAAGTGTTGATCAGGCCCTAGACGTTATCAAGATTAAAATCTTTGAGGATTGTACCCTATCAGTGTCAGCTCAACATGAGTGGGCCATCCAGTTAGAAGATGCACTAGAGTGTTATAACTTTGTATCAGAACCAGAGGAGGAGGATGAGGATCCTCTCAACATCAACATTCCGGAGTCAGAGGGGACTCGCGATGTTGATGGGCCGAAGCTACAGATTCCAGCAATCACAGAACCGATCAAGATTAAACAGATCAATATTGGCACAGACACAGAACCAAAGTTTGCCTCTATTGGAGACTATTGGAACGATGAAACAGTCGGACAGATTGCAGACTTGCTACATGACTATCAGGACCTATTTCCCACCAAGTTCACAGAGATGAAGGGAATAGTCAGAGACCTGGGAGTAATGAGGATACCATTGAAAGAGGATGCTAGACCAATTAAGCAACGTCCATATAGATTAAATCCGCGCTATAAAGAAAAAGTTAAGGATGAGATCGATAAGATGCTAGCGGAAGGCATCATCGAGCCAGTGGAAGAAAGCGAATGGGTTAGTCCCATGGTCGTGCAAGAAAAGAAAACCAAAGGAGACATCAGGATCTGTGTCGACTTGCATAAACTCAACGATGCATCGCTTCATGATCCATTTCTGACACCTTTCACTGATGAAGTGCTAGACAATGTGGGAGGACAGGAGGTCTACTCCTTCACCGATGAATTTTCAGGCTATCACCAGATTAGAATCCATCAAGAAGATCGACATAAGACCACTTTTGCAACAAAATGGGGCTCATTCCAGTATACGGTAATGCCCTTTGGTCTTAAGAATGCACCAGCTATCTTTTCTAGAGTAGTAGTTGTTGTATTTAAAGAATACATCCATAAATTCTTAGAATTTTATTTTCATGATTGGACTGTATTTGGATTAATTGACAAGCACATAGGAGATTTAAGACTAATGTTAGAGAAATGTAGGCAGTACCAGATTTCTCTAAACTTGAAAAAATGTATATTATGTGCGCCATTTGGTATTTTGTTGGGTCATATTGTTTGTAGACAAGGCTTGATGGTAGATCCCACAAATATTGCCATCATTATAAATATTCCAGCACCCAACTCAGTCAAACAATTGAGGATAGTACTTGGTCATACCGGGTACTATAGAAAATTCATCAAGGGATACACAAAGATTACAGCACCGATGGAAAAACTGTTAAAGAAAGATGTAAAATTCCTATGGAATGAGGAATGTTAGTAGAGTCTAGACACACTTAAAGAGAAGATGGTTACAACACCCATCCTAGTATTCCCAGACTGGACCAAGCCATTTCATGTACATGTGGATGCATCTAGCATCGCACTAGGGATTGTTTTAACGCAACCAGGAGAAGGAGGTATCGATCATCCTATCGCATACTCCAGCAGAAAGCTATCTATGGCAGAAAAAAACTACACCACGACAGAAATAGAAGGCTTAGCTATGGTGTACGCGCTATAGAAGTTTAGGCACTACCTATTGGGTGCCTCGTTCAAGATGTTTACTGACCATTCCGCATTGAAGTATCTGGTCAATAAGCCAGTGTTAGTGTTAGGGGGAAGAATCTGCAGATGGTTACTCCTCTTTCAGGAGTACGATTTTGAAATCATTGTGAAACTAGGAAGATTGAACGTCGGACCTGATCATCTGTCGCGGATAGACTCAAGAGAAGAGCCAAGTAATTTAGAGGACAATTTTCCAGATGCGCAGTTGTTCTCTATCCAGATTACAGATGAGTACTATGCTGATATCATTCACTTTCTCACTACAGGATGGGCACCTGATGAGTTTACCAAGCATCAAAAGAGGCAATTGGTTGTTAAAGCAGCAGACTTCACCCTGATCGTAGGATAGTTATACAAGTTAGGTCCAGATGAAGTCCTGTGCAGATGTGTGATGCCGCGTGAAAAAGAGGCCATTATCAGAGAAGCACATTCAGGTACCGCAGGAGGTCATTTCGCAGGAAAGCCAACTGCGTAGAAAATCTTGACCACAGGATTATGGTGGCCTACTTTACATAAGAATACTAAGGAATTTTGCAGATGCTCCAATCTCTGCCCAGAGGGTAAAAAAACCTTCGCGGAGAGATGAAATGCCACTGCAACCACAGATTACGCTGTGCACATTTGACAAGTGGGCTATAGACTTTGTGGGTCCTATCAACCCACCAGGAAAACGAACTGGTGCGAGATACATCATCACAGGAACAGAATACCTCACCAGATGGGCGGAGTCTAAAGCAGTAAGGAATTGTGACGCTGTTACAGCTGCAAAGTTCCTCTTTGAGAACATTATCAGTAGATTTGGATGCCCAGTAATTTTGATGAGCGATCAAGGCACCCATTTCTTAAACCACACTATTGAGGCCTTGACGGAGGAATTCCAGATACAGCACCATAAGAGCACTCCCTACCACCCACAAGCTAATGGTACAGTGGAGGCCTTTAACAAGATTCTAGAAAACGCTCTTACTAAGATCTGCAACAGCCAAAGAAATGATTGGGACCTCAGGGTTAATGCTGTGTTGTGGGCTTATAGGACGACATGTAAGAAACTTACAGGACATACACCTTTCAGTTTGGTGTATGGAAAAGAGGCTATTATGCCTATGGAGTATATTATGCCCAGTCTAAGAATTGTTCAGATCACCGGGATGACAAACATAGATACCACAAATGAAAGGCTAGCGCAGCTGCTCGCCTTAGAGGAAGACAGGTTCATCGCAGGATTCCATCAGAAAGTGCAGAAGGCACGAGAGAAAGCTTGGCATGACAGGCATGTCAAGAACAAGATTTTTTAGATAGCAGACCTAGTCCTCCTCTATGATAGTAAGTTTGTGAAGTTTCCAAGGAAATTCAAGACGCATTGGTTGGGGCCATACCAGATTCAGCAAGTTACAGATGGAGGAGCCGTTTAGCTTCACAAACTGAACGGGGAGCTTCTTCCCACTTTCATTAATGGTAGTAGGATTAAGCTTTACAGTGCTAGCCACTCCATACCCTAGCCTTAACTCAGACAGTTATGAGAGTGCAGATGTCCAGTGTAGTTGAAAGGAGGCATCGCACCAGTAGTTAGTCTACACCGGTAGGTAAAAAGCATTCGTATGAGGAGAATTTCCAAAAAAAAAACTGTTTAAATTTTTTTTTGAGCAGGTGATGCGATGTGACATCGCGGTAAAGCGATGATTCCCCATGCCATGTATCCAGTTTTGAAAAATGATAGAGGGCCAGTGAATTCGATTTCTGATAGGCAGTTAATGAAGAAATGACCGGTATACCTTACCGTAGATTTGGAAACAACATATTAAATTTTCCAGATTTAGTGAATCTTTGACGAGACCGGCACCTGCACACACAGGGTTCGAGGGAAATTTGATCGGATTTCAGCATTTAATGAGGATCGAAACGACAGGTGTGGTCTCGTCCATGCATTAATACCACCGACGGGTTCATCCTAGATGACCGTTGTGTTTGGGATTATAGCCTTCAGCATAAAAGCAGAGATCATTCATTCAGGACGGTTACTTTTGCAAGAGCGGAGAGCTATAGAGTAAGTTCTTAAGTGTTCCCTGTGCAGAGTTAATTTTGTTACAGAGTGCTATGATTTCCCTATTTCGCAGCCATTTCCAAGCCAAAGTATTCCACCGAGTGGGTTATGTCCGAGGAAGAACCTATAGAAGACATTTTGGAAAGGTTCGAGCGTGGAGGCCTTGTGTCCATTATGGCGACACCACCCAAGAGTATGAAACCAAGTTCATCACAGACCAGACAACTGCCAAGGATGAGGAGTCAAGCTTAGACAGTAGACGAGTCCAGCCTAGAATAGTGAAAAAGGAAAAGGAAGAAAGTAAAAATGAGATCTAAGAGAGAAGAGCTCCTGATTGTGCGCGTGGAGTTTCCCAGAAGATCTCATGGAAAGGAGAAAGGACCAAGAAACAGGCATCCGAGACGCAGAAAAACAAAAGGAAAAAGGAAAGGAATGAAGGTTCTCAGAATGGAATTCAAGGCCTGTATAGTTGGTACGAAAGCATCCAGACTGAATGAAATATTTGAGAAGGCTGGAGGATACAGATTTTCCTTGTGATAAAAGTTCTAACCCAGATAAAGAGGAAAGGATATCTATGGAAGGCTTCTCAAAAGCTTAAGATCCTTTAGGTCTTGCAAGTGACGAGAGCGAGAGCATGACAATAAGGGGAGGAAAGATAAGAGAGCCCAACGAACTAAGTTACAGAAGCTATGCAGAACGAAGTCGCAGGAATTCGGGACAAGTTTCAACAGACTTCGCAGGAATCCAAGGAGAAACTACAGCAGGAGAAGCCCGCTAGTAGTGGCTCGAGGACGAGCCACAAGTAAGTGTTAGGGGACTGTTGGAGTAGGGTCCCACAGCTACAGGAGAAGCTGCCATTTTAGCGGATAGACAATTTTGGCGAAGATGAAGAGATAAGGTAAAGATACGACACCGTAGCATGTTTCTAGCTGCATAGTAGAGCCGGAAACTATGACTATCAAGACAGAGAAGTCAAAGAAGACGACAGTACCTGAGCGGCCGAGAAGAGAGAGCTCACCCACTGCATTCAAGGCAGCGGCGGAAGACAGGAGGGCTCAGCTACCCTCATAAAGGAAAAGGAGCAACAAGGCCAAGGTATTGAAGACGAAGGACAGAAAGGGAAGCGGTGCACAGTACCCATGGTCAGCGCTGGGAAGCATGGAAGACTGCAAAGAGCAGTGGTGTGACGAAAAGCGGCTACCCTAAGTACAGATATGCCAACTGTCACTAGTTAGGGTTTTTGGGTTACTGTTGGGACAGGCCCACAGTGTTGTAATGGCGAGACCTTTGGGCCGCCTATAAAGGGATGTATTTTGTATTGTAAAAGGGTTGGGCAGTTAGACAAGTAGACACTTAGACAGTTGTATTATAGAAGCTGAGCTCTGGTTCTATTATCAGCGGTATTTATCTTACTGTAACCAGTAGCTAGCTCATCGAGCATGTATGTAACAATCCGCAGGGATTGACAAAGAGAGAGAGATAATATTGTAAGAAGGAAATATAGAGATAGAGAAGAGATCTAGGAGAGAAGGGCTCCAGGCAGTGAGTGCGAAGTTACCCAGAAGATCTCTAGCTGCACACAGGTTGCAGCAGAACTGTGTACTCTCTCAAGATATAATAAAACACAGTTCTGTGGACGTAGCTTCTACCCTGGAAGTGAACCACGTAAAATCAGAGTGTTATGTGATTGATTCATGTGATTGTGTTTACTTGTTGTATCTGTCACTCATTACATGAACTTTGCTTACAGTTAAATGTATGTATGTGTTATTCAGTTCACAGCATTATAGAAGGATAAATGCAGGTTGAAGTCTTTAAGTATTCCGTATAATATTTTGTCTATGTTTCACTCAAGACAGTTAAGAGTCGCAGTGTAAAGCAGCCTTGTATGTTGAGTCCTGTAAGTCGAACACAAGTAACGCTAAGTACGTTGAGCCGTGGTGGTAGGATATCGCAGGGAGGCGATATCGCACCATCAGAGGAGCAGTGGTGCGCGAAACCATAGGTTAAGGATTGAGCATAGGAGAGAGTTATGTGTTTCCCAGGACGCGGTGATGCGATAAGGGCTCAAGTCATCGCGAGTAAGAGGAAACTGCACATTGCGGAGAGAGACCTCGTGGGTTAAGAAGAGCTGCGAGACGCACACAGGATGCTACAGAACCTGGTCGAAGACACTTGAGTCTTTGGCCAACCCATTAGAATCACTTCGGGTGAGACTTCAGGCCGCTCCGCGGTCTTTCTCCGAAAGGGCCAGTGAGCTAGGGGTGTTGTTGGTACATTATAGTAAACCTGGGTCTGCCCATAGCGACCAACAAAAAGCACTTTATAATGCCTTGGAATTTTTTTTTTCCCAAATGAACCATCCATCAAAGGTGTGGTCAACAAATGAAAAATTTGTTCTACAAACTTTCTTTTCTAGTTGTGGCTTTGAATCTCAAGGATCATTGTCTATCTTGAGATCTATAATACATAGATATAGTAACTCATTGCCTGAAAGGTATGGAAGGGAAAACAAGGCTTGTTGTAACAACGTAGATAACTTATAGATGAAAAAACTTAAGATTGTTAAATTTCCATAAGAATACTTAAATGATGTGTATATTTTCAAGCAAGACTATATTAGCTTGGTTATGTGGTAATGATTTGTTTGTTGCTAAGGAGGAATGTGACATAAACCCTTACACATATTATTGTAGTTTGTGCTTAAACGGAGTGGCTATATTTGGATTTATGTAAAAAGAAAACAAGGTGAAGGTTTCACGTCAAGGGTTTTTCAAAGGGTTCATGCCGAGGACTTTCTAGTATTGGGATTCTTTCCAAGTGGATCGTGTTTACGCTTAGGGTTTGTGGGGTCTCTAAGGTAACTTGTTTGTTCACTGCCATTAAGGCTGGTGAAGAACACACTATGGATGTCCCTTCATCGACATGAATGCTCTCCCTCAATGATCCATCAATGCATTGTTGATATATCAATGCAAGAAGGTTGATTTTTTTGTTCAGACATGACCCTCATTCTTAATTGTGGCTTATCTTATGAGGATTTTCGATCTTGCATGCTTAAGCATTAAGCTATACTCTAGCAAAGCAGGAATCTTGGAAAGAAGAATACTTGGACATTCTCCAAGCAAACTATGATAAGGGCAGTCAATGTTTTATTTCTGTCAAATACATATAAGTTGCTTTTGAAAGAATGTCCTATTGGACAACTTGTTAATTGTAACACATTTATTTAAAATTGCATGTATTTTGTTGAGATAAAAGAAGGATGTTCAAACAATTTGTGATGCGCTTGAAGGGTTTGATGTGAAAATTCCTTTTTGTGAAATGCAAGTTGGGTGATTTTCAATCATACAAGATTCACAAATGACAAACTGGGAAATGCATGTTGGAAAAATATTTTTCATCTTTTGGCAGGTGTTTTGAGTGTGGCCTTAAAAGGCCCATACTGCCCACGTTTGGCTTGATAGGATTATCTGCATGGAAACTTGTTATGATGCACATTTGCTGCTAAGTTTTTTTTTTGCACATGTCTGGATTGACAACCCCATGTTTCTTGTTAGTGTCCTTCAATAAAGTGTTTTTCCTTCTTTTAGTGTACAGATGGAACATTTGTATTTCTTTGCAATATGGGCATACTTATTTCACTGCAAATTATGATAGCGATTATGTTAAATGGGTTTTGATGCAGGCTTATTTTGCAACCTTTGTTTGTTGTTTAAGGGACTGGTGTCTCACATGTGTCGTGCATGACAGACTCTTAAGAAGCAAATGGAGGAAATAAGAAGGCATTTTGGCAACCATATTTGGTAAACTGAGTGTGGATTTCTCGTTTCCTTCCTCACGGTTTGTCAAGCACACACCTTCATTGATAGCCTTCAAGCTTCAAATTTTGCAAATTTTGCAAGAAGGTACAGTTTTGTAAATGAGGAAATTCCTTCAGAAGAAAGCAACTGCTCCAAATAAGCCCAATAAAGGTTCAACAAATATTGCAACAACAATTGAAGAGACAACAAAAACTATAGGAAAACAATATATTCCATAAAGCTATGCAGGTTGGAATGGTAAGTTGAATATGGTTTTATTATTTGTTGATTTACGATCCATCATGCACGCGTCTAAATTGATAGCTTGAGGAATGGATTTTGGCCAAATGTTTTAAGTGTTTTGGTTGGAGTTTTGTTAATTGGGTTTTGATGTAGCCTTATTTGGATCTATAAGAAAACCGTAAGGGAGGCCACTCTTTTTTCTCATCATCAAGATATACCAGATGCTTTGAAGAAAAGTCTTGTTGGACAACTTATTGAGTTTAATATATTTCTTAAACATTGCATTCCTCATTTGAGGTTAAAAAATGATGACATACTTGGTTGCAACAATGGAGATGAAGTCTCCAAGATTCCTTAGAAGTTTGGAAAGTGTCCCAGGGACAAATGGCTAATGTTGATTGGCAGGTGTTTTGTTAACTAGATTTTGATGCAATCTTATTTGGTAACTTAATAGTGAAACTACGAATTCTTGAAGGGAAGTTATATACTTCTTATTGAGGTTAAACAAGGATGAAACACTTGGATGAAATAATTGAGATCAAGTCTCCAAGATTTTTTGACAATATGGAGAGTGGCACTTGGGAAGATGTCTCTTGCTTATTTGGCAGCTGTTTTGTTAACTGAGTTTTGATGAAACCTTATTTGGTAAAGCGAGTGTGACTTCCCCATTAGACCCAAAAAAGAATTGCTGCTAATTTCATTAGTGAAAACATGGAAAGCATGCTGATATTTAGGACTTGAAGTCAAGAAATTGTTGACTTCTTTAGCAAGTACGTAGGACTTGAAGTTTATATATATATATATATATATATATATATATATATATAGCAGATGCAATATGAACAATTTTCAATGTGCATGCAAATTGGGAGATTTGCTTGTTAGCTTGGTTTTTATGCAACGTTACTTTTTGATCTCAGTGCGGTTTTCCTATTTGCCCCAAAACATCTTTCATGTTTTTCTAGTGAGTAAAAACATGGGAACCTGAGTGATTTTCGATTTTATACGCTTAAAGGCCCATCTTGCACACGACTGGATTGGAAAGCCAACAAATGGATTTTTTGGTAGATGTGTTTTTTGTTTTGACATGGTTATATGATATGTCCTCACCATGTAGAACATATTTGGAAGAAATTTATAAATAAGAATGGACTTCAAAGTATAGGAACATGGTTCCTAGTCTCTCCATCAAATTGCATTTGGACACATGTCTTGCTGATTGTCCAATGGCGGTTGGACAAATGTCTCGTGTGTTTGGACAGGCGTTTTGTTAACTCCGGTAAATAACCAAGCTTATTACCTTCGTTTACTGCTTGAGGGTTCATCCTGCGCGTGTTAGAGAAGTTGGATACGTGTATTGCGTGTTTTGATAAGGGTTCTGTTAACTAGGCTTCAATGCCTCCTTATTACCTTTGATTGTTGCTTAAGGGTCCTTCATGCATGTGTTTGGGAATTTGGACAAGTGTCTCATGTGGTTTGACAGGGGTTGCTACTAATTTCATTAGTCAAAACATGACAAGCATGTTGATATTTAGGACTTGAAGTTAACGAATTGTTGACTTTCTAAGAAAGTAGCTATGACTTGAAGAGTTAATATGTTTTATAAAGAACGTGCAATATGAACAATTTGCAATGTAAATGGAAATTTGGAAATTTCTTTGTTAGTTGGGTTTTGATGCAACATTACTTTGTGATCTTAGTGTGGCTTTCCTATTTTCCCCAAAAAATCTGCTACTAGTTTCATTAGTCAACACATGGCAATCACGTTGATATTTAGGCATGCATAAAGCTACATTGGCAACCCTATCTCATATCTACTTGTTTTGTTAACTTCGGTAAATAACCAGGATTATTACCTTTGTTTACTGCTTGAGGGTATGTCTTGCGCATGTTCGGGCAATTGGACAGCTATATTGTATGTTTTGACAGGGGTTCTATTAATTGGGTTTCGATGCCTTCTTATTTCCTCCATTTGCTTCTTAAGAGTCTGTCATGCACATGTTTTGGAAGTTGGACAGGTGTCTCATATGGTTTGATAGGGGTTTCTACTAATTACATTAGTCAAAACATGACAAGCATGCTGATATTTAGGACTTGAAGTCAACAAATTGTTGACTTCTTAAGCAAGTATCTAGGACTTGAAGAGTTAATTTTTTTTATATAGCACATACAATATGAACAATTTACAATGTAAATGCAAATTGGGAGATTTGTTTGTTAGTTTCGTTTTGATGCAGCATTACTTTGTGATCTCAATGTGGCTTTCCTATTTCCCCCCAAAAAATATGTTGCTAATTTCATTAGTCAACACATGGAAATCATGATGATATTTAGGCATGCATAAAGCTAGATTGTCAGTCATGCATGCATAAAGATAGATTGACATCCCTATCTCATATCAGCTTGTTTTGATGCATATTTGATGCAATTCTATGGTTGAGAAAATGGGTTACATGGATGGAGCATGTTTTGGATGCAGAAGCAACTTTTGCAGACCGGGTGTTTGCTAATGAAAATGAACATTGCCGACAAGGTGATAGAACACAATTTCATTAGTCAAAACATGGAGAACATGTTGAAATTTACTTTAAAAGGTTTCCACAGTCAGGCATGCAGAAATATGGATTGAAAGCCCCATATCATACCATATTGTTTTGATGCACGACTGATGCAATTCTATAATTGAGAAAATGGGTTGCATGGTTGGAGTATGTTTTGGATGCAGAAGTAAGTTTTGCAGATCGAGTGTTTTCTAATGAAAATGAACATTGCAGGAAAGGTGATAGAACACAATTTTAAGTGCAATAATGTTTAGGGAGACCTTGAAGAAAGGGATGTATGATATTCAAGCAATGCAAGATGAGTACAATTTGTCCTCTGCTATAGGGGGGTGTATAGATATCTAATATGGAAATTCATGAATGTCCTAACAAGATTAATCAGTCACGTATGTCCTAATTATGCAAAACATGTATGGAATGAAGTTATGAAGGATAGATTACTAGTCAAAGCAGAGTGGCCAAATTTTCATCTACCCAAGTTAACTCTTAAGTGAGCAAATACATATTTAGAAGGTATAATTGTTTAAATGAGAAAGTGTCTTCATAAGAAGACATATGCTCTAAAGAAAGAAATAAAAGCTCCAACAAATATTGCAACAACAATTGAAGAGATTAAGCCAACTATATGATTAATCTATATTCCAGAAAATTAGAGTTGCCCCTTGTAGACTAAAATCCAACTTTCAAAACTACTCATACACATTCCAAGACAACATTTATAAACAATTTGCAAAATGAAACCCTCAATTTGACAGTAAACATATAGTAATTCACACCACCAATCATTCCGCTATCTGTTGGTGGACAGTTTTGGGATAAGTTAGTTGCGTAACATCGTGGATGCTGCACAAGGTCAAAGATACCAAGCAAGTCGAAAATGGCGCGCAAGTCCGAGTTATATTATTTTATGTATTTTTGGTCATATTTTGTAGTTTTGACCACATTTTGTGGATATTGGTCATTATTTTTGTAGAATCAGTTAAGAAGTAGTTAGGCAGTTGTCTAAGTGGACCATGAATGTAAAGGCGCAAACCTATAAGTAGATGTAGAATTGCAAGTGTTAAGAATTATCTTGCGCATCGAGAGAACCTTGAGAGATAATTTTTTGCATGTTATGTAAGATCTATGCATGAATTGAGATGTGTTGATCTGTGTACTGAAGAACTGTATTGGAGAATATGTGGTTTTGTGCAAAAGTTAATATGAAATGACAGAAGTTGAGAAGAATCATTGTGTCCTTTTTTGTTTTCTTGTTTTACTATCTTTTGCAACTCAATTATGAATGCAATGTGTTACGACATGGATCTATAAATGATGCGATGTTTCCATGCTTTAAATGACATTATTATGTTGGATCTTTTTGTGCATCAATGTGTTTATTGCATTTCTGGGACAATAATGCGATCTGTTGAATGGTTCTATTAATGCATAAGTTGAATGATTAGATCGGTTTAATAATGCTACTCTAAATTGATAAGTAGATGCACATGATCCTCCTTCTTTCTGTAGAAACTTGGTTCCATCAGCTCTCCCTCGAACATCTCAGGTGAGACTTCATCTGCTTTATGCGTGTTGTCAGATGGGGTAAAACCTGTCTGGGCCGGTGCTCAGGGAGATTGCAGTGGTTTGGGTGTCAACAGAGAGGGAACCCCTGTTGATTGAGTTTGTGTCAAAAAATGGTTCCGTTGTCGGGACCTTAGTCTGACTGAAGGGAGGACATGTTGTGGAATATGATGAGACCAGAAATTCAAGACCTTTTTGACCAGAAGCTACAAGAGTTTGCTGAGAAAGAAAATTAAAACCATGGACTAACAACAGATAAGTGGTTGGCATAGTACATACACAGAAATCCACATGAGTATTTTTTCTCTAAGTTCTTGATCATCTTGTATGATTGGTTGGCACAGTTGACCTATTGCAAGGCAAATTTCCAAGGAGGTGAGCCAACCTCCTGGATCCCAGAATTGATCTAGGAGCTGCAGGATGTAAAAAACAGAGCATCACAGGCTGTTGAAGTCTGGATTAACAGTACCTTGGAAGGATATATTACCGAGTTCGCGGTTGATACAACTAAATCCTATAGTGAAGCAGAACAAGAGTTCTTCAACGAGCCACGAGGTAGGTTTCTTTTGTCGTTGCAATTGTCCTCTAAGATGCCCATCTGTGAAAAGAAAATATTGAATATGCACCTTCAGTAGTAGAACTTTAGTGTGTGGGGGCTGTGGATACCGTGAAGACAGGGGGGAGACGAATGGAATGATATGGTGTAGATGGGTGCAAGTTATGATGAGACTGTGAGAGAAGTCGAGGAAGATATTGGTCTTACGAGAGGAGGATCAAGGTTTCGACAAGAGAAAAGGAAGAGGACAGGGGAAGGTCCTTCTACGATCAGAATGCAATACCGCGAAGGAATACCACGTGGGAAAAAGCGACCCTATAGTGACGATGAGGATGGCTAGCCTATTCCCTAGTTAGAGGTAAGATCAACCCTCAACAACAATGTACCCACACCTCCGCGCACTACATCGCAATCAGGAAGAAACACAAGTTCAACACCGATGTGTCCAACGTGCTAGAAACACTCTAATAGTAGTAGATCAACATATGTAGGAAGAAGGCCCAGGATGGAGGGAGACGATTCAAAGTTACCTCTATTTCATGGGAATGGGACTAAGGATCTAGAGCAGTAATGGTTCCTGTGTGAGGCAGTATGGACTGTCAAACAAAATGCGGATGATGATGTCAAGAAGGGCTGACTAGCAACAACTCTTCGGGGTCGCGTACTAGATTAGTACATGAAATTTGTTCAAGTTCCTACGGGGACTCTAGCGAGGACATTGGCTGAAGTTAGAAAAGGATTAATTGAAGAGTTCAGAAAAAAAAAATCTGAAGCACAATACATTACAAAGTTGAAGGAAATTAAGTAGTATCCAAATGAAACTGTTTTGGATTTTGACCAAAGGGTCAAGACGCTCATGGAAAGAGTCAGCTTTGAGATGAGTGACATTCAACATAAGAAATGGTTCATCGTGACATTACTATCTCATATCAAACTAAAACTGATGTAGCAGAATATTGTGACACCGAGTGAGGCTTTGGAGATTGTGATGAAATTGGAAGCCTCTCCGGTTGGCGAGAATGCAGTCGGTATGAACCAGATTCAGACACAGTTGACGAATCTGACACTTCAGTTGAAAGATATCAAGAAATAAAAGGAGCATCATGAAGAATTTTGGTGTACTCGATGTCGCGCAAACAAACATACCAAGGATAATTTCCTGGATTTCTGAAACTACCTATTGTCAGAAGCATCGAGCCCATTGAGTTACAGTAGTGTACTATGGTGCCGCATTTGTCAAGTATATGGAAATCGAGATGAAGACTGTGGATATATGCATAAGATGGTAACAAATCCGACAAACTTATACTACACATTTTGTCATTCTGTTGGGCACGAAGATAAGGATTTTCGCGCATATTACCTGCTCCAAGAGAGAACATATGACTCATACTATGTGAAGGGAGAAGACCTTTGGGTGGTACATCAACTGCAACCGCAACCGCAGGTGGTACAACCACCTCAACCTCAGTTTGTACCGCAACAAAAATTGCATATGCAGTTTGTATCGCAGAAACAACAGTTTGTGCCACAACCATAGTTTAATTAGATGTAAATGGATCTGCAGCAGCCACAATATGTTCAGTCAGCGCAGTATATTCAACAGAAACCGAATTGCCTACAACAACAACTTAATCAACCACAATATCAGGAATAACGAGGATTTTGTAGAGGATTCTGAGGAGGACGAGGTGGAGGATTTGGTCGAGGAGGAGGACGAGGTTGCAGACCAATGCAATGTTATAATTGCGGCGTACTGGGGCATTATCAGAGAGATTGTATGCAATTGTAATTGTAGTGTATGTATTGAATCATTGTCGATCACACTGTTGAGAACTGTCCACAACTGATCGTGAGGTGGTAGGAAGGAAGTGTTCCACAATTGCAGAATCAAAACCAGTTGTTGAACCAAACCCAGAACCATAACCAGTTTCAAAATCATAATCAGTTGAAGAACCATAATCAACCATGGAATTAGACCCAGAATACAAATCAGAATGTGAATCGACCTGTGAATCTGTCGTTGAACCAGAATCAAGGACCGACTATCGCAATGATCTCAGTAGAACCCATGACACGGGATGTTGACGTTGCGGTCATCACTCATGGAGGTGCGACGACGAGAGAAGATAGCCCACATCCCCAAATTCGGCTGGCTGGGAAGAAGAAGGTGTAGTTTGATATCGATGTTGAGAAAGACACAATTTTTGAAGCACGTGATGCAATAGGAAGAAATCCTGGTAAGTTACCTGTTCATGAAATGCCCACTTCTTTTGATACAACATTGGTAGAAGGACCATCACGACAGCATGGTACCTTGCAGAACTTCTTTGAGAGTTTCTTGTCGCTAGAAAGAGATCCTGATGCTCTTGCAGAGATTGAGAGTCTGTTGCATCGATCGACAGAGGGGCTGAAAGATTCCACTGTGAACTCCTTGCATAAGAAAAAGACAGGGAAAGAAATGCGCATGAATATCCAGATTGGGGACTATGAGGTAGATTCAGTCATTATGGATCTAGGCACAGATGTCAATATTCTAGCAAGGAAAAATGATAGAAGATGGTGATCCCAACGCTGAGTTGGTCTGCTGTACAGCTGCAACTAGCTAACCAGGCCAGAGTAACGTTGATTGGGAAAGTTTCGCACCTTGCTGTGGAAGTTGAAGGGATGAATATCTATGTCGATGTTGATGTTATTGAAGTAGTTAATGGTGGAGGCTCCTATCCTGCATTGCTGGGGATTGGATGGGCCAACGATAGTATGGTAGTGATCAATTTTAAGAAGCGCGTGAAGACTTTTGAGAATCAATACATCAGAGTCATCGCTCTGATGAATCCAAATGAAGGGAGAAGGTATGTTGAGCCAGTGAAGGATGAAGTTGTTAGGGGATGGGATCATGCATCTAACATTTCAGAAGATTACATCCATTCGACTGTCGATGGGGAGCTTGGTTGGTACATCTCTAGCTCTACATCCTCTGATTCTGGTGATGCTTTAGAGAACTGGCAGAATCGCATGCATGAGGTGTCGCTAAGAAAGTGTGGTTTGATCACACAGTCGATGTGTTGCGTTGCGACTGAGATTCTTGAATTACCAATTTATGAAGGACTTCCTGAGCTAACTGAGTTTCTTGTTGAATTTGAAGATAAGGTGTCAGAACCACAGTGATTGATGGTGTTGGACAAAGCACTAAAGGCTACTCCAGCACGTTGGTGGGAGACCCATAAGAAGACGATCACTGGATGGTCACAGTGTCAAATATTGATGATAGTTAAATTTGGTAATGCAGAAGAGTACCACGCTGGAAGGTACGATGGGAGGAATGGACCTAGTGATCATCTAATTGAGTGTCAGACCTTGTGGGCATAGCGACCAAAGGATGAGTGGGTCCATGCCTTTGTCCACACATTGGATGAAATGTCATGATCTTGGTATATATCAGTTGAGTTGCGTAGAGAGATCACTACCTGGGAGGAAGTGATGGTTTTCTTCATTTACACCTTCACTTTCGCGGATGCCAATCCATATGTTCATAATGCGCTGCAACTCATCCGCGATGTTCTTTAGAAGGTAGTTTTAGTTGCATACCCTATGGATCCGCATGTGCATTTTCAGATGCAGTCGATGATGGAACGTTATAATGTGACTACAGGACCTGAGGATGATGACAATCTATAAAACATCAATATTACAGAAATGCAAGGGAGTCGGTATGTTGCAGCACTTGACGTACCGATGAATCCAATGAATCAGCCATTAAAGATCAGAAAAGTCAACATTGGGACGGAGGAGAACCCAAATTTTGCAAATGTTGGGGACTACTGGGATGAAGAAACGATGGAAAAGATCACAGACCCGTTGCATGAATTCCAATATTTGTTCCCTACAAAGTTTTCTGAGATGAAGGGGATACCGGGAGATTTAGGAGAGATGAAGATTCTGTTAAAGCTATATGCGAAACCAGTAAGGAATAGGTCGTATCGCCTAAATATGCGATATAAGGAAAGATTCAAAGCTGAGCTTGAAAGGATGCTGGATGCTGGAATAATTGAGCCGGTTGAGAAATTAGAATGGATCAATTGTATGGTGGTCCAAGATAAAAAGACAGGTGAGGTTTGGATTTGTTTTGACCTGAAAAAATTGAATGATGCGTGTATGCATGATCCATTTCCGACACCATTCACTAATGAGGTGCTAGAAGGAGTAGGCGGTCAAGAAATGTATTCCTTCACGGATGGGTTTTTGGGCTATTAAGATCACAAAAGAGGATCGCCACAAGACAACATTCGTTACTGAATGGGGTTGTTTTCAGTACACCGTGATGCCATTTGGGATGAAGAATGCACCAGCGATATTTTCCTGTGTTGTTTTCGCCACATTCAAGGATTTTATTCAGAAGTTCTTGCAAGTTTATATGGATGACTAGAAAGTTTATGGATTGATCGGGGACCATCTAGAAAACTTGCGACTGATGCTAGAAATATGTCGGCAGCATCAGATCACGCTGAACTCAAAGAAGTGAATTTTATGTGCACCTTTTGGGATGCTGTTGGGTCACATCGTTTGCAAGCAAGGACTGTTGGTTAACCCTATGAAGATTGCATTGATTTTGATCTTGCCCCCACCTATAAATGTGAAGCAGCTGAGAGTAACGTTGTGGCACACAGGGTACTACCGCAACTTTATCCGTGGTTATGCTGAGATCACAACTTCGATGGAAAAGTTTCTCAAGAAGGATGCAATGTTCGTATGGAGTCAAGAGTGTCAAGTAAGTTTTGAGACGTCGAAGGCCAAGATTGCCTTTGCACCAATACTAGTTTTTCTTGATTGGAATAAGGAATTCCATGTACATGTGGATGCATCATCCGTTGCGCTGGGAGTGGTGCTTGCACAACCAGGGGAAGGAGATCTCGATCATGCAATTTCTTTCGCTAGTCTAAAGCTGTCATCTGCAGAGAAAAATTATACGACCATAGAAAGGGAAGGTCTGGAGATGGTATATGCACTATAGAATTTTAGGTGTTACATGTTGGGAAACCATTTTAAGATGTTTATAGACCATTATGTATTGAAATTATTGGTCAATAATCCTGTGTTGGGTGGGAAGATATGTTGTTGGCCACTTCTCTTTTAGGAATTTGATTTTGAGATAATTGTGAAGCTGGGTCACTTGAATGTTGGCCGCATTCATTTATCGCAGATTGAGACAGATGAGGAACCCACAAACATTGAAGATGGGTTACCATACGCGCAAATTTTCAGAGTTGACATGGTTGATGATTACTATGAACAAATAATTCAATTTTTGGTGACGGGAACCGCACCAGAAGAATTGACTATGAGTCAAAAGAAGCAGTTGGTTGTTAAGGCATCAGATTTCTAGTTGATTGCTAGACAACTATATAAAATAGGACCGGATGAGATTTTGTGGCGATGTGTCCTACCGCATAAACAAGGGCATATTTTGGCAGAGTCACATGCGGGAGTTGTTGGTGGACACTATGGAGGTTGAGCTACCATGAGGAAGGTGCTGCATGCAGGGATTTGGTGGCCCACTCTTCATACTGATGCGATGGATTATTCACGGACTTGCGAGGTCTATCAGTGAACTGGAAAACCATTGAGGAGTGTTGAGATGCCACTAGTACCTCAGGTGACATTGCAGCCATTTGATAAATGTGTGGTGGAATTTGTGGGACCAATCAACCCACCTAGGAAGAGAATTGGTGTGTGGTACATCATTACAGTGACATATTATTTGACAAGATGGGCAGAGGCCACACCTGTTGTAGATTGCACCACTGCGACAACAACGAGGTTCATGTTTGACAACATTGTGACTCGGTTCGGGTGCCCAAGGATATTAATGAGTGACCAGGGGAGTCACTTCATCAATCGCACAGTCAATTCATTGACAGAGGAGCTTCAGATACAACATAAGAAGAGTACCCTGTATCATCCACAAGAAAATGGGACAATGGAGGCATTCGACAAGGCATTGGAGCATGCACTTACAAAGGTATGTAACGTGAACTGTGATGCCCGGGATTTGAAAATTCCAATAGTCTTGTGGGCATATCACACCACTTGCAAAAGATTAACAGGGAAGACACCATTCAAATTGATGTATGGGAAAGAGGTAGTCATGCCTATGGAGTACATTGTTCTGAGTTTACGCATCGCAACAACGATATGAATGGATGATGAAGCATCACTATAAGAATTATTGGAGTAGTTAGCACAGCTTGAGGAAGACATATTTGTCACAGTTTTTCACCAACGCGTTGAGAATGGTCGACAAAAGTCCTAGCATGATTGACACATCAAGAACAAACATTTTCAGCAAGGATACTTGGTGTTTTTGTACAACAGCAAGTTCATGAAGCATCCAGGTAAGTTACAAATGCATTGGTTAGGTCCATATCTCATTAATTCCATTACTTTAGGAGGTGCAGTTCAGTTGCACCAGTTAAATGGAGCGATGATGACTAAGCTAGTGAATGGCAGCAAGATGAAGCCCTATAGGGTTGGCCCGGAACTGCAAGCTACTTGAGGCACTGCGTGATGAAAAAAAAAGAGAAAAAAGAGAAGGATAGATAGATAGAAGGATGACACACCAAGAGGAAGTGGATGCACAAGTAGGGGAGTCAGTAGCACAGTTAGGAAGGTCTGTCGCGACAGCCATAGGGTCACGAAGTAGTCAAATTAGTCATAAATAGAGATAGTTAAAGTAGTTAACCAACGATTCTTGTTGAAGCAACGCATATTGATGGCGGATACAACCATTGCATTGATAGAATCATCGACAGATTTGGGTAATTAATGCATGATTTGGTCGAAATGATTAAATTTGATTTAGTCATGATGGAGGTGCAATTGGCCCGGTGCTAAAAGAAGGGGTCGAATGTGGTTGGTATTCACCATTGTGAAAAGATTGAGATGCAGAGCTATCGCAGAAGAGTTGAATCGTGTTGTAGTGAGTTGAATTGCAGAGATTGAGTGAGTTACAGAGGGAAGTCAAGATGAGTGTTCATTGAACATTACGGGGCACTAGTGCAACACACAGAGTGAGCTAGTCACAGTTGAGATTTTGAGTGAAAGGGATTCACCAATCGTCCCAGTAATAATTAAGGAGGAAGTTGCAAGTATGTCAGTGGGATATTCCTCTGCTCCGAAGAAGAAGAGGAGGGGGTAAAGCGTCCTAGCTCTCTGATGCCAAAGAAGAGGAAGACTAGAATGTTTGCACGGGAAGAGGAGGAAGCTGCACAGGTGGGTCCATCGAGCTCAGGAGTTGTGAAATCCACAACTCATGCAGGGTTGTCCGCTAAGGATATCCCTGGGTACATACCTCCCTGTCGGCCTGGTGCGTAGCCCATGAAGCTCACCAAGAATAAGAAGTACCAAGTAAAGATGCCGACGATACCACAGGGTATGGTATGCACCAAATATATTGTGCCTGCGCTAATGCAAATGAAGTATGATGACCATGACCTACTCGCATTGGAGGATGTTACGAAGGAACCATATGTGCCGATGGTAGCAGTAGGAGGCAGCCCAATATTGCGCATTCCAGAGGATTGGGTGCGCGGCTTGGACAAAGCAATTCTGTTGGGATTGAATAACATGCCGTATTTTGGGTGGTTGAAAGAGGCAAATGCCTCTGTAAATAAGATTTTGGCTTGTTTTCATGGCTAGACTTTGTGGTTGGACACACCAGTCGAAATCATGGTATCATTGATCTCAGACATCACGGGAATTCCTAAGGATGAGCTAGACCCCTCACAATATTTCAAAGGGAAAGATAATGAGAAGAGGCTCGCGCCGAAGTTGAAGAAGCGCTATGGTTTGCTCCACGACGAGCGGGCTTACCCTATCGACAATATCAATGACCAAGTGATGCGCATTAGAGCAAGGATTTTGGCTAGCAAAGTGGTCAGGAAGAACCTCCCAATCCAATGTAACTCAGGGGTTATTGCATGCGTAGAGCAACATGTGGAAGGAGTACATATGAATTGGTCGCTATTTTTAATGAACCAGTTGGCGAAGGATGTAGTGGCAGTCCAGGTGGAAGAATGGTCGTTAACCTACAGTTGGCTGATAATTTTTATAGTTCTCATGTCTTGGATGGAGCTAGATGATTATCAAGGCATGGATATGGAGGTAGTAAAATTTTGTAAGAGTGCACTCTACCAGAATCTATGGTGGGTAAGGGAACCCAAAATATTGAAGGACTATGCTATTCAATTTTGGATCTATTGGGAAGTGCTACAGGAGGAAGCTGTGAAAGTTCTGCGGTTATCTGATGAATATGCGACGAAGTATCAATGGATTGCTCGGTTTGTGATCAGCCCACATGCCATTCAAGTGCAAGCATGGTGTGACCCAAACAAGTAATGGTTACCGACGCCTTACAAGTTGTTTGATGCGGAGTTGTAGGTAATTGTTAATGATTGGCCTGCAGCATGGAGAGAACCAGTCAGCTTGGAGGAAGTATCGATAGGACCCCCAACAAATGCACCAGTTGATCCCATGCATAAGGATGACTAGCATAGTCACCATGATTTTGATGTAAATTCAACACAAACACCCACTGACTCGGAAGCAGAGCATGCATTTGAAGAGTTAAGGACGAAGAGGTGTTAGGAATAGGTTGCGACAAGTAGCGCCACACCAGGGATGTAGGCACAGTTGAATGGACTCATTAAGGCAATTACAGATGGGACAAAAGCAACAACCAAAGAGATGGAGAAATCAACGCAAGAGGGATTTGTTAACGTAAGAACATGATTTGATTCATTATACGATGTAGTGTTGAAGAAATCTCTAGAGCTAGCGACTGTGCAGGACTTTGGCTCAATCAGCACATAGATGCGGGTTCAAAATGTTTAAATTCCCCCGACTACGATTAATACCAGCAACAAGGATTTGAATGCCTCCTTGCAACAGTTGCAGGACTTATCGATTGACATCAATGTGTTGTCCGCACAGACGTTGGTGCACATGCAAAGAGTCGCCAATCAGGAGTTGGCAGATAAATAATAGAGCATCAATGGTCAATTCATGCGATCATAGGAGAAAGAAGCAGAAGCGTAGAAAGAGGTTGAAGAATTGAAGAAGGCACAAGAGGAGCTAAGGGCCAAGAGCGCTAAGGAAATTAAGGAGTTGGAAAAGGAACAAGATCGACTAGTAGTCGAGAAGGCACAAATCTAGGATACTAGAGTGCGGTTGGAAGAGGAATTTTCAGATGCCTACCAACATGTATATGAGAGCACCACGAAACTAGATGCAATAGAGAAATAAAAACAGCTTGGAGAGGCCATCGCACAGTTACAGCAAGATAATGCAGATTTGACCCCTTTGGTACATCTAGACACACCACCTGAACAAGTCGTAGAAAGGAAAAGCGCCATGGAGGATCTGGCAACATAGCTAGAATATATTGAGCAGGTAGCAAAGAAGGTCATTGATGCAGCTACGCAATTTTGGGGCAGCGTAGTCCAGGATGAGCAATTGGAGCAAGTGACCAAGTAGTTGCAGGAGGCAAAGGGGTAGCTAGCAACACTAAAGACAACATTGATAGCAATTCCATCAGTTGTTTAGATTACAAGGTCTGTGAAACTGAAGGAGTTGCAACAACGCATCGGGAAGGAAGGGGAAAGACAACAGAGGCACAATGAGCAGTTATATGAGTTCCAAGATATTGGAGCGCAAATTTCTGTTAAGGAAGTTGTTACACTGCAGGAAGGAAAAAAAGAGGTTGCTGACAAGTTGGTGGAACACCCATTGGTGCAAGATTTGACAGGAAGTCAGGAGATTGCTGAGAAGGTCAAAGGGCAGGTAAATGATATTACTCAGTAGTACGAATTCAAGCTAAAGATAAATGAGTACACCATGTCTAGTTGACGTGGCTCGAGGGCGAGCCACAAGATTGTGTTGGGGGTGTGTTGGAAGGCAGTTTTGGGATAAGTTAGTTGTGTAGCAACGTGTATGCTACGCAAGGTGAAATATACCGCGCAAGTGGAAAACGACGCACAAGTCAGAGTTATATTATTTTATGTATTTTTGGTCATCTTTTGTAGTTTTTGACCACATTTTGTGGATACTGGTCATTATTTTGTAGAATCAGTTAAGAAGTAGTTAGGCAGTTGTCTAAGTGGACCATGAATGTAAAGGAGGATCATGTGCATCTATTTACCAACTTAGCGCAGCACTATTCAACCAATCTAATCATTCAACTTATGCATTAATAAAACCATTTAACATATCACATTATTGTCCCAGAACTGCAATAAACAGATCCAACATAATATCATCATTTAAAGTAGGGAAACATCGCATCATTTACATATCCATGTTGCAGATACACATTGCATTCATAATTGAGTCGTAGAAGACATTAAAACATTAAAACAAAAAAGGACACAATGATTCTTCTAAAATTTCGTCATGTCATATTAACTTCCTCACAAAACCACAAATTATCCAGTACAATTCCTCAGTACACAGATCAACAGATCTCAATTCATGTGCAGATCTTACATAACATGCAAAAGCTTATCTCTCAAGGTTCTCTCGATGCACAAGATTATTCTTAACACTTGCAATTCTACATCTAATTATAGTCTTGCACCTTTAAATTCATGGTCCACTTAGACAATTGCCTAACTACTACTTAACTGATTCTACAAAATAATGACTAATATCCACAAAATGTGGTAAGAAACTACAAAATATGACAAAAAATACATAAAATAATATAACTCTGACTTGCGCGTCGTTTTTCACTTGCGCGATTTCTTTGACCTTCGCAACATCTGCGATGTTGGGCAACTAACTTATCCCAAACTGCCTACCAACACTGTCATATGTATGCAAGATAATGTATATTTGTTTTAAAATAATTACAAAAATTGTAAAAATCACAGCTATGCACTCATAATTAAATACCAAGATTAAAAACTTCAGGATTAAAATTCTCATTGAAAAAAAAAAACTCAATTCAAAGCCATAGAAATAGCAAGCAAATGTTTTGCTAGCACAAGGAATGTTGAAAACAGTTAACCAGGGTGAAGTAATACCTGCGAATTTGACCAAGTGCCAAAACATCTGTTGCAAAATGTCTGGTGTAAACGAATACCAACAAAAGTAGTACAAGCAAACCAAAGCCAAACAATAGAAAATATTGGTTTCCTGAGGCTTTGTATAAATGTTGCAAAGCAAAGGCAGTGCAACAACAAACCTGGTGAATCAAATATTTTGACAAGATCTTCCAAATCCTCATAAGATAAGCCGCAATTAAGAAAAATGCCCATGTCCGAACGAAATGACCAACTTCTTGCATTGATGGAGCATTGACCAAAAGCATTGATGTCGATGAAGGGACATTGGCGGTGTGTTATTCATCGACTCTAGCAATGGTGAACAAATAAGTGACCATAGTGACCCCACAAACCCTGAGCACAAAACCTTTGCAGAACCCTTGGCGTGAAATGTTATAGAGATTTTCACCCCTCTAGGTGAATCACACTTTGTATGGCCTTCCCCTGTCCCGCTGCAGACTCTTTAGACCCAATGGACCACATTTTATCCTTTGATGTATCATTGTTCATCCCCAAAACTATATAAACTATGATATACGCGGCTTTTTCCCCGATAACCACGTACATACGCAGGTTTGACCCCTATAGTCGTGTACATCGGGATGTGTGCATAGTCCAAATTCTTTTGGAGTTTTCCTTGACATGGATCCGACTCATATGACTCATGGCCTTCCATATACCTTGAGATCGCTCGAATTCGACCCTTCATTGTCCCTTGTGAAGCTATATAAGGAACCCCTTGGTACATTAAAGAGGGGGGGAGATAAGAGAGAATTGAGAGTACTGAAACTATAGTCCATTGTTGCCAGAACTTATGCTTGAGTCTGCATCCCTTTGTCCCTTGGAGCACTGTTGTGTTCTTCCCAAGCTTTCCTTTTTCTAGTAAGCTTGATATCGGAGTGATGGAGGATTGAGGTGGTGGAGGCCCAAGTGGGGGATTCAGTTTCTCCGGTTCACAGACGTGCCGTCAGAGGTTGTCACTTGTAATCTATGATTCATATTAATAGAAATATCTTTTCCTGTCCAGTAATGTGTATTTGAATGAATATTGTATCCATTGGAATATGTCAAATGCTTTTACATTATTGATTATATATGCTAGAATAGATCTAACACCATGAAATATAGTATGCTTGTATTGTTTACTTGTTGTTGAGGACGTGCTATAACAATTCAAGTTGAAGATTGGAAAGCTCAACGGGGATCTACTTCAACCGTCCGGAATAAGGTACGAGGTTCGATCCTTTAGTGTTAGATGTTTTTATTTCTATTGCATATTGGGAAAGATTGATTTCTGGAGTCTAGCTGTCTGTTGTGGTACCCCAAGCCATAGGAATTTCTCTCCGTAACAGAATTGGTCACTCCGCTGGGGATGTTCCTTGTTTTTATTTGGGGGTTGGGGGCACAATGGGCTTGATATTATTGATTTGCTCTCTGTTTCTCTCTGTTTCTGTGTCGCATGTTATAGTATGTTTGTCCATTGACACTCCCCTTTATTGGTTTGGCCTTGACCTGCTTTTTACCACTGCCTTCTCTGTATACGTGGGTTTTTGGCCAACAGTCGCGTGTATACGCGGGTTTTTGGCCAAAAGTCGCGTACATACGCAGCTGTTCTTTATACAGTCGCGCACATCCTCCCTTTTGGTGAGTCTGATGTTGTGGGAAGTTGCTGGGTGGGTTGTGAGTGTGGTTGGGTCTTCCTTGGGTCTGAAGTTGTCTGTTGGATGCTTCTTTTGTGACCAGAAACCGTTTGTACTTATCTCAGGTATAATTTCTACACTGACATATAGGTTAGGTTCACCACCGTTTTCATTTTGCATGACCTTATGACCATGTCAGTATATCCTTAGGTACGAACCCACTCTATTATGTCACGGAACCTTCTTGCTATTATAGAAGTGGCATGATATGAGTGGTAGAGCCTCACCTTACATGGGTACCCTAGTTAGCGCCTTATTTGCATTTGGTGCCCATGCCGATGTT
>LPNX010568168.1:136207-149740 GCA_001517045.1 Pseudotsuga menziesii
CTCATGGAGATTCTAATCTATGTATATTGTATGTGGCGATGACCACATATGTGTTATCATGTTTCATGCCTATTCATGGCCATTGTACTCTTATGTATCCGGGACTGCTATATGTATTCGCAGTTATATGCAGAGTTGTATTATGGTATTATGTTGATTGGGTGGCTAGTCTTCCATTTGGGTACCTTCATCACTTCACTTCTGGGATGGACTTATAATGTATTTCGGCCATCGTATAACCCCTCTGATCTCATACATTAGGGAGCATCTGTTATAGAGATTTTCACCCCACTAGGTGAATCACACTTTGTATGGCCTTCCCCTGTCCCGCTGCAGACTCTTTAGACCCAATGGACCACATTTTATCCTTTTATGTATCATTGATCATCCCCAAAACTATATAAACTATGATATACGCGGCTTTTTCCCCGATAACCGCATACATACACGGGTTTGACCCCTATAGTTGCGTACATCGGGATGTGTGCATAGTCCAAATCCTTTTGGAGCGTTCCTTGACCTGGATCCGATTCATATGACTCCTGGCCTTCCATATACCTTGAGATCGCTCAGATTCGACCCTTCATTGTCCCTTGTGAAGCTATATAAGGAACCCCTTGGTACATTAAAGGGGGGGGAGATAAGAGAGAATTGAGAGTACCGAAACTATAGTCCATTGTTGCCAGAACTTATGCTTGAGTCTGCATCCCTTTTTCCCTTGGAGCACTGTTGTGTTCTTCCCAAGCTTTCCTTTTGCTAGTAAGCTTGCTATCGGAGTGATGGAGGATTGAGGTGGTGGAGGCCCAAGTGGGGGATTCAGTTTCTCTGGTTCGCAGACGTGCCGTCAGAGATTGTCACTTGTAATCTCTGATTCATATTAATAGAAATAGCTTTTCCTGTCCAGTAATGTGTATTTGAATGAATATTGTATCCATTGGAATATGTCAAATGCTTTTACATTATTAATTATATATGCTAGAATAGATCTAACACCATGAAATATAGTATGCTTGTATTGTTTACTTGTTGTTGAGGACGTGCTATAACAATTCAAGCTGAAGATTGGAAATCTCAACGGGGATCTACTTCAACCGTCCGGAATAAGGTACGAGGTTCGATCCTTTAGTGCTAGATGTTTTTATTTCTATTGCATATTGGGAAAGATTGATTTTTGGAGTCTAGCTGTCTGTTGTGGTACCCCAAGCCATAGGAATTTCTCTCCGTAACATGAAACCTTCGCAAAACTCTCGTCATGAAACCTCTGCAATGGGTATGCCCAATTTGCAAAGAAATATAAACGTTCCATTCGTCTAGTCAAAGAAGGAAGAACATTGTAGTGAAGGGCACTGACAGGAAAAATAGGGCTGTTGTCACATGCCCCAATTTTACAAAAACAATTTTATATTATCTGAGGACAATATGTTAAATTTTATGCTAAGTTGTAATTGATGACTCAGCAGGGTCAAGGATATTTAATGTAATTTTGAATATTTTATTTATAAATAAATAAAGGAGGAGACAATAGCTTAGGAGAGCTATTAAAAGAGTGTTTACTGGTCAAATTGGTGGAAGAGACTGGGTGGAGAGCAAATTAACATGTGGTAGCATCCTCAAACCACTTCCAATTGTTGTAGGTGGCAACCTCTCTACATTTGGGGTCATGATTCCCCAAGAAAGTGGAATCAGAGTAGGTGGCTCAATTAATGACAACTGACCCAAAAGACCTAGGCAATCTTTATAAAAATTCCCATTGAAGAGAGCTAAGGCTGCTCATTCTAAATAAGTGATCATTCAGGTTGAATGAATGTACTTCAGAGAAATTCAATGGAAGGGAAATTTGGAAAGGTTTTGAGGGGATAACTGTTGATTGATCTAGTGTAGCTTTTAAGCTGAAGATCATACTATTGAGAGCAAAGTATTTACTGAGGTATTGAACTAGTTAGTTGACAGAGGGTTCTACTGTTTGCATTCTCCACCAGTTCTTAGCCAAGAAGACCAGGAACAGGCTCAGGGATCCTGAGGAAGCGTTGTTTGAGCGCTCTCCAGGAGATTGGTAGGGAGGAACGACCTCCTAACCCTGTTGTCGTCTGTCCTAAACAAGTTCTATGTTAGTTAAATAAATCTTAGTTCGACTGGTATATGTGAATGTTAAAGTTCAATATATGAAATGTTAGAATTTAGTATTCTTTTTAGATTGTTAAAGAAATGAAGTTGATTTAGAAAAGTAATGGGTTAGAATGAAAATAAATTTCTAGACTGTGTTTTTCCACACTTGAAAAACCAGGCCGTACTCTAGCACAGTTAGAATAATTTAAGTAGATGAAAGAAAACTTTAAGAGATTGAAAATAATAGATAGGGCTCTGTATCTGTAGATAGCAGAGTAATTTATTCAGTGTGTAAATTATTATGTAAAGAACAGTGTTATGATTATTTATGTTTACGGTTTAATAAGTATAACTAGGTAAAAATGTTGGAAAAGAAACAGTAGGATTACACTAGAGTTATAGTAAGGAAATAGACTCATTCAATAAAATTTATAGAATATACAGTTAAGTATCTAAAACAAGGTATTAACCACACTTAAATATTTTATCTTAAACTATTATTTAATATATACTAGAATAGGATTATGTTTACAACCCTTAATAATAAAAGGTAATCAAAGTTACAGAGTTAATGTTTTAATCCTCACATAACTCTGAATCTTTACTAAGTTACAGAATAGTAAACAATTGTAAATATACATATAAACAGTAAATAGAATTAAGCTAAAAATTTACCTATTTAAAGAAATAATTATTTACGAGACAAGCTCTAAACCTGTATAAGTTAAACCTGAGGGTCGAAACCCTAGTTCTTCTTTTATTTTCTTTTATAAACATATTCTATAAAATAGAATAAACAAATTAAACTAGAAGACTATAAGTATGCATTAGACTGGGTACAGTCTTATTTCAAGAACTTACAGTATATTTACAAACTCTTTATTTAAGAGAATAGAAAATAACTTACAGTATATTTACAAACTCTTTATTTAAGAGAATAGAAAATATTTCATTAACAGGTTAATTAATTTCAATATTATTGTAACAAGGAAAAAGAGGTAAAAAGAAACCAACACACAACTATAAATTTAAGAATGTATCTATGCAAGGGTTCTTTCTCAGAAAACCCTAGTTATTCTATCTTAACTGAGAAGTATAATTATATAATTTTTACCTTAAAACTGAGCTTACGGTCTTCACAATAACCTTATCTATTTACAAGAGAAACCTTTAACAGTAAAGATTATTTCACTGACAGTAAAGAAGAGCAAGCTTCATTCATAGTAATATCCTTTATAAAACAAAGTATAATCTAACAGAGTATTCGAAATAGAGATTAAGTAAACACCACGAAGGCAAGAGAACCCCCATAGATTAAGAAACTGAGTATGATATTACTTAGCCATGAGGCTGTAATCTTTCTTTTACTATCAAAGAAAAGTTAAATACAAGTCACGACATCGAAGCCAAAGCTACCCTGCTATAGGGAAGGGTTTTAATAACAAGAACTAATTAAAAACTGAAAACCAAGCATTTAAAAGACTGGAGGAATCGAAGTCGTGCTTCCTTTCCACTGAAAACTCTTTTTCCCTTAACCATCACAAACAGGGAGTTGCCACGTTTTAATCGGGGCTTACCCGTTGGTCTAGAGGTCGACCAACGTTGGAGAGAATCCTTCCAAGCCTGACTTCGAACTGTAACCTACAAGCAAACATGAAGGTTATAGTTAGAAATTGTATATTCTAATATTAAAACTGAAACTTGAAATCTATAACATTAACATGATAAAAATCTTTACCTGAAGGCAAATGAATCTGGAGCCGAGGAGGAATTGAACCAGCACAACAAAAAACACTTCGAAGAACAAACCCTTGTGCTCACCTGTGACAGAGGCTGCGGGGTTCACCTTTTAGATTACACCAATGATGGAGCAGGTTAAACGCTATGGCAAGGGCAACACAAGGCACCAACACTCAAAACTATTGACAAAGTAAGACTACTCATACAATGACACAGTGCTTGTAGAAAGAACCAATTACGAGCTGGGTATCTCTCAACCCTCATGCAAAGAGTTGTGCACTTCATTACACAAAAAATGGAGCTAGAAATGAGAACAAGTGAGCCCTCATGGCCATAGAGAAACCAAACAGTGCAAAGCCAAACCCTCGACAAAGAATGAGGAAGTTAGGGTTACGTTGTAAGCTTTTAAAACATCCATTGCACAGTGGAGGTTGCTCCACGTGCCCACCAAAATATTCAGTCAAGAGAGGGTCGAATGGTATAGTTTACACTGCATTGTCAGGAAACCAAATTATTGCCCATAATTTAAATAGTGACTACAATGATAATATAATTTGCAAAGTCAAAACATATCATTACAATGATAAACCATAAAGTCAAGCTATGGTAAAGAACGAGATATATATGGTATCGTTAAACCTTATATTATGAAATCCTTGGAATCTTCGTTGGTAAAATAACTATGGAAAGATCATTAGTATAATATATGCCTTTGATCATGAGTCGATAGTATTACTATTGACCATTGATACCAACATACGATGCATGACTATGTTTTTAGAACTAGTATTATGTAAACACAATGGGTAAGAAATTAGTTTATAAATCAACAATGCGTTATAAAAATAAATAGTATTTACACTCTGGAATAACTCTTACATTTATATGTATAGTCTTTAGTGCCTTGGTGTAAGTTAAACTTCTTGGAAGTCGGTGATCTTTTGGTCTCCATAAGGAACCAGAACTCTAAATGAATTAAACCAATGTTAGATTAGACTTAGTAAATGAAAGATAGTAAGACTATCCAATATTAAAGATAGTATCACTTATTACTATTAATAAATGATATGGTAATGAAATCTTTCTACAATACTTGTGTCATGAAGAAAACTTGGAAGATCGGAATTGTAACTTGACGACTATTGTGCAAGTGAACATTATAACTATAATACAATTATAAGCTGATAAATTTCCTCTACTAGAACATAATTAAAAGTAGAGCTAAGGGTTCAATTGTAAGCTTTCTCTTGGAAGGTCTTAGATTTATTTCCATGCTTATAAACAGTATTTTAAATTTTAGAAATAACAATAGCAGTAAACTCTTATTTCAGAAAAAAAAAGTGTTGTTTTACTAAATCATGAGCTCTATGTAGAACTTGTAAGTAACTTAGCTAATAGCTGGAAAGAAGAATTGTCTTAAGTAGAATTCATACTATGAAAGACATTGAGTATGGCAAGGTTATTGGTCTTTACGACATAAACTTAAAACACTGTCATAGATGCAAAACAAGTAAAGAAAAGTTACTTTACCTCGTAGTACCTTTGAACTCTATTAAGCAAAATTTTACTCTAGCAATTTATATATGCTAAAGAAGTACATCTGGTTTTAACGCTTTAATAAACTCCTACTTGTTCAAAATTTACCTATTGAACCTGTAAGATCCAGAAATCCAGTTGAGTTAGCAATTGCTAAGTAAGCACCAATTAGAACATAACTTCTCACCTACTTGACAAAATAAAATCATCAGTATAACTAAAAGTAACTGAATGCAGATCTTATACATAACATATCAAAATTAATGTGGTATTAGTTTTTATGTGTTTGAAGTTAATCATTACTTTTGTTAACTATTTCATTTATCCGCTAGCCGCTAGTAGTTATCAAACTGCGACTATAGACAATTTATGTTACATTAAAAATTTTAAATTTTTGTGAAAATATGGGGTTTTGACAGCTGTCAATCGAGGTGTGCGCCAAAAAAATGAAATTGACCACCAAACATGCATGAAAATAATATGTGAGGAGATAAGGCTACCAATCCAGTCATGCACAAGACCGACTATTTAGGGCCACACTCAAAACAACAGTCAAAACACGCGATGCACTTGCCCAAAATCCATTCCCCCGCCTGTCAATCTTGAAGCCTGAAGGCTATTAGTCTGGCTGTGTCTAGGACGGTCTGTGAAGCAACAAACAACAAAGCCACACTCAATTTACCAAATATGGTTGCATCAAAATCCATCTAACAGAACCCCTATCAAAATATGTTAGACACAGTTCCAACTGCTCGAACACGCCCATGACCCACCCTCAAGCAGCAAACAGAGGTAATTATCAGGCATCGAAGCCCAGTTAACAGAACCCTTGTCAAAATACCCAATACACCTGTCCAACTGATCAAACACGTGCAGGATGGACCCTTAAGCAACAAACGAAGGTAATAAGAAGGCATTGAAACCCAGTTAACATAACCCCTGTCAAAACACTCAATACACCTGTCCAATTGACCTAACACACGCATGACGGACCCTCGAGCAGCAAACGAGGGTAATAAGCAGGCATCGAAACCTAGTTAACATAACCCCTATCAAAACACACAATCCAATTGTCCAACTGACTGAACACGTGCAATATGAACCCTCAAGTAGCAAACATAGGTAATAAGAAGGCATTGAAACATAGATAGAAGAACCCTTGTCAAAACATGCAATACACCTGTCCAACTGACCGAACACGCACATGATGTACCTGCGAGACACCCGTTCAACCGCCATTCACCAATCACCAAGACACGTATCCTAATGCAATTTGATGGAGCAATGAGGAATTTGGAGACTACTATCTCCATTGTTTAACGCCTTCGGCATAATTATGACATAGAGAGATGTTTGTGAACTTGGTTCAAGTTATCTTTATAGATTTATTATTTTTATTAAAATAAGTTATTTTTATGGATTTATTATTTTTATTAGAATAAGTTATCTTTATAAATTTATTGTTTTTATAAAAATAATTCAATTTAAAAAAAAAAAGTTGTAACCACTTCAATACTTTATATATATATAATTTAATAAAATAAATATATCTAACCGACCAAATATTCATATATTTAATTTTAAAAAATATTATAAAATAAATATATCCTCAAAACTAAAACCTTTTTTAAACTATACTTTTTTTTTAACTTTATTATTAGGATTTCCATTATTAAATAATAATAATAATGTGGATTTAAAATACCATTAAAGACTCACACTTTTTTTTAAACTATTTGTTTCTTCATGACTTAAACATTAATATTTTAGCTATGGATGATAATGTTCTGAAGATGAGCCAAGATGGCTCCAAAAGTTGATAATGAACCATTACCTACCACGAACTCTTCACAAGATGCCATTAACAATTACTGCCAATTTTCAGCCAAAACTATTTACATTTTTATTATTATATAATAATATTATAAATTTGCAATACATTAAAGAATCACATTTAATTTACCATTATAAATATGCTAAAAGAATAGAATTCCTTTCCTAATATATTTGTTATTTACATTTCTATTATTAAAAAATTATTTAATTGAGTAATATTTCTTTCATAATATATTTATTATTTATTGATTGGAAAGAAATATATTTATTATTTACATTTCCACTATTAAAAAATTTATTTAGATTTTTAGGAATTATAAATTTCCACAACTAGTCTACGATTATTCTTGAAATTGTCTAAGTCAGATTGCACGACATAATTCTTACTTTAGGAGTGAGCTAGCTGTGGTGCAAAACTCTTCCTCCTCAGTCCAATGGAGGGAGTTTTGCTCCACAGCTAGCTCACTCCTTAATTTTATACCTTAATTTACAACTTCATAAATATAATCTTAAAATAAAAAATTTGGTTAACGAGAGTCGGCGCGTTTTAATTATCGGTTTCTAGATGCGTAAATTTTCTTTAGACGAGTAATCACGGTATTGCAGTATTGGTCACGGTCAATGCGTGCTGAGTGAAGGGTATTAGGTATTGACTTGTATTTGAGGTTGAACAGAACTTTCAAAGTCCGGGCAGCACGCATAAACATGTTATTTAGAGAATCAGAATATGGTGTGGTGTGGTGTGGTAGCAGAGTGGCTTACAGATTTCAGAATGGGGAGTGGAAATTGCATGAGTGGGCAACCCTCACAGATTCTATCTTGTTTCTTCCTGCTGCTGCTGCTTCAGGTAAAGTTGGGCGATGCGGCAAACAGCATAGTGTTAGGCGGTTCTTTGACTGGTAGCCAGACCAGGATTTCTAATAACGGTGTCTTCGAACTGGGATTCTTCAATCTGACCAACAACAAGGTTAAGGCGTGGTATTTGGGTATTTGGTATGCCACAGCCTCTCAGCAGACAATCGCTTGGGTGGCCAACAGAGATAGTCCGCTGCAGAACTCGTCTGGTGTTTTCAATCTCACAGAGGACGGGAGTCTGAGTCTTTCTTATGGTGGATCCATCCTCTGGTTCTCCAAGGGAAACGGGAAGAAGCCTTCTTCGGCTGTCCTAAAGGATTCTGGTAACTTGGTCGTGCTGAGTGCAGAGAATACATCTGAAACCATTTGGGAGAGCTTTGACCATCCGGGAAACACGTGGTTGCCTGGGATGAAGATCAGTGTGACCCAGAACTTGACTTCCTGGAAGAACACATGGGATCCGAGTCCAGGGCCCTTCGGCCTTCAGATGGATGCAGCCGGAACCGACCAGTTCGTTTTGGTGTGGAAGAATAAGATCAACTATTGGCAAAGCGGTGTCTGGAACGGCCTAATCTTCAGCGATGTTCCGGAGATGACGCAGAATTACATCTACGATTTCAGCTTTTTCAGTAACGGTTCCGGCTACAAGTATTTCACTTATTCCGTGAAGCCCCAATTCACATATCTGTCGCGTTTCGTCCTGGACGAGGCGGGAGAAATTCGAGTTTACATTATGCTCGCAAATAACGAATGGAGTATGTTCTGGGCACAACCCAAAGATCAGTGCCAAGTGTATGACGTGTGCGGGGCTTATGGATCTTGTAACAATAACAATCTCCAGTCCTGCAACTGCCTCACGGGCTTTGTCCCCAACGACACCGATGAATGGGACTCTCAACAGTGGTCAAGCGGCTGTGTTCGGAAGACGCCATTAAAATGCAGCCATGCCGGAAACTGGACCAACACCGTTGGATTTGTAGAGTTGAGTGGCAAATCTACACCCTCTGAAGGGATTCAATACAAAGGGCAAGCGCAAGGACAGTGCCAGGCAGCCTGTCTCGGCAATTGTTCGTGCACCGCATATGCCTACGTTGATAACGGCACTTTGCAGGCATGTCTATTATGGTTTGGTGAATTGCTGGATCTGTCCGACATGGCCTCCAACGGGATCTCTCTGTTTCTGCTGTTAGATGCCTCTGATTTGCCCGACTCCTCCAGTTCCAATAAGAAGGCGACATTGGGAGGTGTAGTGGGTGGCGTCGCGGGTGGAATGGTTGTTATTATGGCCCTTGTTTTGCTTTTTCTCTGGTGTCGCAGACGCTCGGGATTTTCCGCGACAGAATACGCGCCGGCTACGCTTACTGTATTCACTTACAGAGAGCTACAGGTTGCAACTAAGAATTTTTCTGAGCGTCTCGGAGGTGGGGGTTTTGGCTCTGTTTTCAAAGGGGCTCTACCAGACGGCTCTCTGGTGGCGGTTAAGAAGTTGGAGGGTGTGAGCCAAGGAGAGAAGCAATTCCGCATGGAGGTGAGCACCATCGGAACCACACAGCATGTCAATCTGGTTCGGCTGAGGGGATTTTGCACAGAGGGCTCCGGAAGACTGTTGGTGTACGAATACATGCCCAACGGTTGCCTCAGCTCCTTTATGTTCCGCAAAACCCATAGCAATGATGATCAGCAGAAGGTGCTGGACTGGAAAACGCGCTTTGCCATTGCTGTGGGAACTGCCCGGGGAATCGTTTACCTGCACGAGAAGTGCAGGGACTGCATCATTCACTGCGACATCAAGCCAGAAAATATCCTCCTGGATTCCAATTTTTGCCCCAAAGTGGCCGATTTCGGGCTGGCGAAGCTCTTGGGCAGAGAGTATAGTAAGGTCTTGACGACTATGAGAGGAACCAGAGGGTACTTGGCTCCAGAATGGCTCTCCGGCCTGCCAATCACTGTGAAGGCCGACGTCTACAGCTTCGGCATGACATTGCTCGAAATAATTGCAGGGCGAAGAAACATGGACGGGGACTCGGAATCGAGCGAGATGTTCTTTCCCGCGTGGGCTGCAACTCAGATAAGCTGTGGCAACGCCATGGAGGTTCTTGACAAGAAATTGATGGACGTGAATGATGAAGAAGCGGAGCAGGTGAAGAGGGCTGCCATCGTGGGAGGATGGTGCATCCAGGACGACGAAGACGAGAGGCCGACGATGAGCCAAGCGTTGCAGATACTGGAAGGCGTTGTAGATGCCCCCTCTTTTCCGCCGCTTCCCCTCTCTTTACAGACGTTTGCCTTAAAAGCCAGCAGTCTCGTCTTCTTCTGGGAAAAAGATCCTTCTGTGCACGCACGCAACGACAGTGATTATCCCTCTACTCCGCTCACACAGTAATCTCCGTTTACATGCATTCACATCGAAATATTTTGTTTATGTAGATTAATGGAAGTAGAACAGTATAATAGAATAATATCAGTCCCGCGGTGGCAGTCGTTATCTACCAAGAAAATCATTTTTATTGGATAGATGAAAGTCGCGGACCCGCGGTGTTCATAGAAGTGTAAACGAGTTCGGCGCGCATGCTCTGATTGACTCGCGGATTAGATAGGCCTACTGCTTTCGTGTTTTGTTTTTGTGACAAGTTGTAGCTATATTACCATTATTTCATTTTCGATGTTAAATGTCAACTTTGCGTGTTTTTGGTTAAGATTCAGATTGCGCTTAACAAGTAAATTTTTCTAAACTTGACGTGGAGATAATGTATCACAAATCATGATAAAATGATGATTGGGATTAGCTTAGATTTAATTTTAAAAAATATGTTTTTGTTCAACCACTATAAATATATGAATTATGATTAAATGTAATCTAGATTCTCGTATATGACATTATTATTATGACAAATAGATTAAAGCTCTAACAAATAATAAACCACCTCCTCTTCTGGAAAAAAATTAACCTAGATTAACTCTCTTTTATGTGACCCAGGTTTACATTTATTTTAGCATTCCTTCGTAGAATGAAGGGTTTGGTTCACCGTGGAATTCATAATGGAGTAGTCTAACGGGTCAACGATTTCGCCCGGCGTTAGACTACTCCGTCCATTGTCTCCGTTAACATGATCTATTAACCGTCAACGCCTCCCACCCCTTCCGTTGTCGTTTCCGCCTCCCACCCCTTCCGTTGTCGTTTCCGTGACGATTTTGCCCGGAGTTTTCATTCACCGGCGATCGTCCACTAGACACTCTTTTTTCAGGCACCCTCTGTTCTCCGGTTCAGTGGCAGGCTGGCAGCTTCAAAAAGCGTGACATCGTACAGGGTCGTATTTCAGGCACCCTCCGTTCACCGGTTCAGTGGCAGGCTGGCAGCTTCAAAAAGCGTGACATCGTACAGGGTCGTATTTCAGGCACCCTCCGTTCACCGGTTCAGTGGCAGGCTGGCAGCTTCAAAAAGCGTGACATCGTACAGGGTCGTACTCCTCCAACTTCCAAGGTGACACGCTTCTAAGGCAATGCATGCCATGGCATCCATGCATCTGCCCATGTCAAGTTTGAAATTTGAACTCAGTAAATGGGCGGGCAACTAAACAAGGTATCTCATCAGAGGAACTAAACTTTTTTTTAATGGCTCCGGCATTTACAGAAGTTTCATCGATTGAAATAATTGCAGATGGATATCCTGTGCAGCTTGATTGGGGAAAAAGATTTGGGATTATGATGGATACTGCCAAGGGCTTGGCTTTCTTGCATACCAAGTTTGAGTCTGCAATAATTCATGGCGATATCAAGCCCAACAATATTCTCTTGGACGGTGGCTTTTCTGCTAGGATTGCTGATTTTGGGCTCGCCAGGCTGAAGATGGAGGATCTCGAGCAGAAGCAGAAAGAGATGAGGTTCCTGAGGTGCAGAAATTTGACAGAAAGCGAGATCGACCGGCGCCGGTCGATGTGATTGTTGCAGATGATAAGTCTAACGCCGGCGAAATCGTCGACCCGTTAGACTACTCCATGCATGCCATGGCATCCATGCATCTGCCCATGTCAAGTTTGAAATTTGAACTCAGTAAATGGGCGGGCAACTAAACAAGGTATCTCATGAGAGGAACTAAACTTTTTTTTAATGGCTCCGGCATTTACAGAAGTTTCATCGATTGAAATAATTGCAGATGGATATCTTGTGCAGCTTGATTGGGGAAAAAGATTTGGGATTATGATGGATATTGCCAAGGGCTTGGCTTTCTTGCATACCAAGTTTGAGTCTGCAATAATTCATGGCGATATCAAGCCCAGCAATATTCTCTTGGACGGTGGCTTTTCTGCTAGGATTGCTGATTTTGGGCTCGCCAGGCTGAAGACGGAGGATCTCGAGCAGAAGCAGAAAGATGAGGTTCCTGAGGTGCAGAAATTTGACAGAAAGCGAGATCGACCGGCGCCGGTCGATGTGATTGTTGCAGATGATAAGTCGGTGACGGAAGAAACGGAGAGCGTGATGACTGTGGATATGGGTTTCTCTGCTGTTGACGGAGATCCGGGGCGTTTGGTGAATATGCAGTCGCTGGAGACTTATGGTAGTAGTTCGGTATCGCCGGAACAGAATCCGATCTTTCTGTCGAGTAACGCTTCGCCCGAGGGTTTGCAGGATGAGACAGAAACTGTGACCGAGACTCACGACGGGAGAACGCCCTCCGAGATTGTTGATTTGGAGAAAAACATGGGAATGTCAGTCAATGGTGGCACGCCCAAGGCTCGATCTGTGGACTGCAAAAGTACCGATTTTTCCAGGGATGATGATGATAAAATGAGCATCGAAAGTGGGAGGAAAAAGAATTCCAAGGATTGGTGGTGGAGGCAGCAGGATGGCAGCGGGGAATGGAGCGTTAAAGACTATGTTATGGAGTGGATTGGTACCGAAATAAAAAAGGAAAGACCCAGGGGCAGTGAACGGGATTTGAACGTGGGTGGGAGGAGTAAGCCAGAAAAAAGAAAGCCAAAGAGGGATAAAAGCTTCGAATGGTGGGTGACTCTTGCCGAGGAGGACGAGAGGGAAGAGCCCAAGAAGAAAGAGAAATCGAAAATTAGAGAGCCCAGAGAATGGTGGAGGGAAGAGTTCTGTGATGAATTGAGCCATAAAAGCAACAGGAGCAGCAGACGTGCTAAAAGCAGAAGCGGTAGCAGAGACTGGTTTCGTGAAGACCCACTCCCGCTCCACCACCATAGCAGGGATTGGGGTAGCGGAGATGTGTTGAGGAGCGGAATAACCAGTACACCGAGGAGCGGAATAACCAGTACACCGAGCATGAGAGGCACAGTATGCTACGTTGCTCCTGAGTATGGCGGTGGCGGCGTTCTCTCAGAGAAGGGCTATGTTTACAGTTTTGGGGTTCTTCTGTTGGTCATTATTTCTGGCCGGAGGCCTCTGCAGGTCATGGCGTCTCCGATCAAGGAATTCGAGAGAGCGAATCTCATATCGTGG
>LPNX010568212.1:1442-64024 GCA_001517045.1 Pseudotsuga menziesii
TGTCCACTAAGCCTTGGTTTGGTAAGGGGTTTTGTAGCACCAAAGGTGGCTGCTGAGGTTGTGGGGGATTGGGTGGTGCTTGAGGAGCCGCCTGTCCTGGGTGTAATCTATCAGCAGCCAAAAGTTGTTGAAATCGCTCCATAAGAGGACAAAAATGTGTGTAGTGGCCATAGACCCCGCAAACAGAACAAGGAAATTTGGTTCGCAAATTAGGGTTTTTAGCCTGCTTGGGCAGGCGATCAGGGTTTTGGTTGGGAGGGGCCGCGTTATGGTTAGCGGGGGGATTAGGGTGTTGACCAGCTTGCTCGGTCTGTTGGTTGTTCCCATGGTTTCAGCCCCTGCCGCGGTTTTGTTGGCCCTGGTTGCGTTGGTTGTTCTGGTTTTGCGGCGGGTTTTCTTGGGCATAAACCTGCCCTTGGGTAGTAGGTGGATTCTGAGTTTGCATAGGTGTGGGAGCAGGCTGCGGTGGATAATATGGAGGTGGAGGCTACACTGGCGCGGCTACTTGAGGGGGTTGTTGATAGTGCCGTGGAGCGGGTTGTGGGTTTGCCGCAGGGGCTGGCTGTGGCTGATAATAATGAGGTTGGGATTGTGGCGGCGCAAGAGTTGGTGCAGCCTGCTGGTGATAGTATGGCTGAGGTGCGACCGGGGAGGGGTAAGCAGAAGTCATATTTCTGAAACATTGAGGTGGACTTGAGGGTCCATGGGTATGGTGTTGATGGGGCATGTGAGCGTACGAGTTGGTTGCTTCGGACTATGATGTAGCCCGTGAAAGTTCAGGTCCAGGAGTAGGATGGGCTATGGAAAAGGGCTGAGGCTGCGAGAGAGGCGGCCAATGATGCCATCGGTAGCGTGGGATGCCCCCGGTGCATCATGATGTGGGGGATCACCTCGAGGGGCGTCCAGTATGATGGTGTAAAGATAACCCGACTGGGCGTAAATGAGATCGAACTGCTGGGCTTTAAGGATAGCCTCTTCCTCCAACTGGGGTCTTTCGGCTGCCACATCCTTAGCAATGAGCGGAAGGAGGGACTTGAGGAACCAATCTAGGAAGATCCGGTCATCTAGCTTGATTTTGCATAGGCTACGGCGTCGTCGCCATTCATGGATGTGGTCTGTGATATGTGTGGCCATGTTCTGTCTGCATGATAGGAGGATCTCGACACCTGCGTCATAGCGAACAGGTAACTGGAAGAACTGGAGGAAGGTCGAGGCCAGGGACGTAAAGGTGGTGTGGGTTCCATGGGGTTGCTCGATATACCATTTGGCAGCCGAGCCAGTGAAAGTGAACTGTAATAAACAGAGGCGAATGGAGTCGTCTACTATGGAATTGGAGGAACACCATAGATGGAAAGACATGATATGGTTCTGTGGGTCCTCACCTGCCTTACCCTCAAACTTAGGGATGTCAGAGGGGAGTTTGGTAGGCATGTGGGGCCACACAGGGTTGTGCCGAATGGGGTCATTGGTTAACCTGGCTAGGTCAGGTAGGTTGAGGCTAGCCATGTATGGCAAACTGGATGAAGGGTGTGGCACGGTAGTGGGTTGGACCACGTTGGGGCCCATGCCCCCAGGTGGAGGGGTCATGTGAGGGAGGTTACCCCCAAGTGGGGGAACTACGGTGGTATGAGAAGGTCCTGTGCCACCAAGGGCGGTAGGAGTTACTAATGGAGTGGGTATGGGTATTCCTGCCGTGGGAATAGGTACGGTGAGGGGAATGGTAGACGGGCCTCCTATGGAGGGCATACCCATGATGGGTGTGGTAACTGGTATAGAGGCGGATGTACCGCCGGTGGTCCCTATAATGAAGGGATTAGGATTCACGCCAGCCATGGGGCTAGTGGGGGCAGTGTAAAGAGTGTTCTCGGAACCTGGTGACGGAGTCCTATGCCACTGATGAGTGGAGTCGAGTGACAAGGCTCGAGATCTACGGTGATGACGGGTGGTGTCAAGTGAACCGTGCTGTGGGGGCTCGCCTCTGAGGCGACGAGAATGTCTCGGAGAGTCAATGGTGACAAGTGGTTTCAAATATGTGGGTTGTGGTGTCGAAAAAACAACTCAAAAACCCTAATGCAACCGTGTGTGCAGAAGGAGAGCTCGAAAAATAAGGCACTCAGGCCAAAAAACAACTCAAAACACCTAGTGTAACTGCGTGCTACAATAGGCGGAGTGTCAACAAAGTGGTCAGAATACCAATAAGCAGTCGGTTTCCTAAAAAAGAAAAAATTGGTGGACTCCCTAGACCCAGAGGAGGTAAGGGAGCATGCAAACACCTAACTAATAGTATTATGACTCAACTAAGTATATCCTCTGCAAGGTGATGAAATCCAAGTCAGACAATATAAATAGGAAAGTCAAATGGCTAAAGTATCCCCCTACTGGGAGGGACATCGGGTACGCAAACCTAGAAGTATGGAAACTAAGATACCCCGTTCATGACACGTCTAGAAAGGTAAATCTGACGCTTGGTTCTTTAACCGCAATATTCCCTATACAGGGATATTCTGAGAACTGCGAAAGGTAGCCCTTCAGTTACTGAATGGATTTCGGTATTCCACTCAGACTTCTGGAACCAATCTCACGACTTCAACCCTCCTAAGGGAGAGGCCCTCTGATAAACCGGTTGTGACCGTGTCAAAAAATACTAAGGGATTTTGGTTCCCTAATGGACAACAACTATGTCTCACGTGTAAATAACCGAGGGGTGTTATTGGAAGCCTATCCCCCCGATCCTACCTAACTACAAAATTCTTTTGTGTTCCTCAAATGAGGTTATAGTGTTGGTTGAGTTAAGCAGATTTTAGGTCTCACTTGAATTAGGGGACAGATTGTGTGCTTGTGAGGTTATGAATCCAAAATAGTTACTCAATAACAATAATAATGTATGAAAAACTTAAAAAAAAAAATTTTTACCATGCGAATTTTTTCTGAAATAAGTAATGCTAAAATTTTTTAAACAATTCTGTAAACAAGGGACAGAAATGGCTGTAGGGCTACAAGTGGAACAGGTGGCTGTGCAAGTGTAGGAAAAATGGAGGCAAAGTGGCTGGGTTTCGACGCGGAAACAAGGGCAAAAAACAGTTCGCGGACCACGGGTATGGGGCGGACTCGCGCGGTGGGACCATGGGTCTGAAGGCAACAGTCGCGCGCAAATCCCTGGTTTTTTGCTACAGTGGCGGTCGGACCGCATGTTTGGAGTAAACAGGCGCGGTCTAGGTCACGGGTTTCTAATGAACAGGCGCGGTCTAGGTCATGGGTTTCTGGCTGACAGCTGCGGTCGGAGCGCGGCTGTGGGCTGAAAAAATGCGGTTGGGGCGCAACTGGTAAAGTTCAAAGACGCGTCCAGGATGCAGGAAAATGGCCGACATCGGCGGGTTGGTTGCAGGTTAGGGCCGAAAATGCGCGGTCGGGCCGCGACTGCGGAAGAAAAAAGTGCGGTTTTCGGTGGCCGAAAACGACAGCCGAAAGTACAGTACGGAAAAATTAAATTAAAAAAGACAGCGGAGTCGCCAAAACTGTTGCTAGGGTTTTAGCCCTAGCTTGTGCGAATGAGCACCTACTAAGGAATATGGATTCCTTAGTAGCAGTTCAATGATATATGAATTAAATAATGTTTAAACGAAAATAAAAGCTAATCTAGACATTCATGAAGCAATATGGTGAAGATTAAATAACATGAAGCAATACGGTAAAAAATAAATAACAATCTTTATTGAGGTTACCTCCAATGCGGAGGTTGATGGAGTCCGTTGCGCTGGTCCGATGTCGGTGGCTTCGAGCTCCAAGCTGCTTCTTCTCCTTCTCCGATGGTGGAAAATGGGCCAAAAAGAGTTCTCAATGGTGAAAGTAGCTTGATGGTAAGCTAGGGTTTCGAGAACAATTTCGGCAGAGGCAGGATACTTGTGATTGTGGATGTGAAATCAGGGGTCTCCATCACTTATTTATAGTTGGAAACCATGCGGTTTTAGGGTTAGGGTTTGCTGATTAGGGTTTCATCTTTTTAGGGTTTTTTCCTCATTTTCCTCATTATTTTATATTTTATATTCCTTTTTGGATATTTTTGGAGGAAAAGAGGGTTTTATGGCCTTTTGGAGGCATTTTAATCCTTTTGGAGGCTTTTTGCATGGTTTTATGGGTTTTTGATGGAGATATGGTAGGAAAGTGGACAAATGAGCCATGTAATGGGGTAGATGAGGTAGTTAACCATTTTTGGGTGTTAACACACATCTTTCAGTTTGGTGTATGGACAGGAGGCTGTTATGCCTATGGAATATATTATTCCCAGTTTAAGAATTGCTCAGATTACCGAGATGGCTGATACAGATACAATGAATGAAAGACTAGCGCAGCTGCTTTCCTTAGAAGAAGACAGATTCATCGTAGGATTTCATCAAAAAGTAGAGAAGGCACGAGAAAAACATTGGCATGACAGGAACATCAAGAGCAAGATTTTTCAGATAGGAGACATAGTGCTCCTTTACGACAGTAAGTTTGTTAAGTTTCCATGGAAATTCAAGACACATTGGTTGGGGCCATATCAGATTCAGCAAGTCACAGACGGAGGTGCTGTTCAGCTCAGTAAACTGAATGGAGAGCTTGTTCCTACCTTGATTAATGGTAGTAGGCTTAAGCTTTATAGTGATAGCCACTCCACCTCCTAGCCCTATTGCAGAGAACTAAGTGGTGCAAATGTCCAGTGTAGTTGAAAGGAGGAATCGCATCCATAAGTAGTCTACACTAAAAAAAAAAGAATCGTAGCAGGAAAGTTTATTTTGCGCAAGTCATAGGACACGTGTGGACTTCACACCAGCTTTTTGGTCCAGGACGATGCGGTGTGACATCGCAGCAAGGCGATGCTCCCCGTGCCATGAAGACAATTTTGAAAAGGGGTAGAGGGATAGTCACTTCGCCCTCTAACAAGCAATTAATCTAGATATGATAGGTATATGTTGCCCTAGATTTGGAAATAGTACAAGGATTGTCCTAGATTTGGTAAATCTTGGTCGAGACCGGTGCCTGTACACAATTTTCAAGGGAGATTTGATCGGATTTTTAGCACTTAATGAGGATCAGGGCACCTGGTGTTGTCTTGTCCATGCAATAAATGCTTCCAATGGGTCTAGATTAGGTGATCGTTGCTTCAGAGATTATCGCTTTCATTATAAATGCACAGATAATTCAGACAGAAAAGTTACTTTTGTGATTTTAGAGAGTTATAGAGCAATTTGTAGAGTTTTCCCTGTGTAGAGATATTCCAGTTACAGAGTGCTAGTTTCCCTATTTTCGCAGCCATTATCAGTCCAGAGTACTGCACCAGACGGTTTATGTCCGAGAAGGAACCTTTAGAAGACGTTGTGCGACGATTCCAGCGTGGTGGCCTTGAGTGTGTTATGATGACGCTGCTCAGGGCTGTGAAATTAGGTGCACCACAGGTCAGACAGAAGCCAAGGATGAGGAGTCAAGCTCAGATAGTAGAAGAGTCCAGCCCAGAGCAGAGAAAAAGAAAGACGAGAAGATAACTGAAGATAAGAAAACAGAGAAGAAGAATGATGAGAATAAATATACCGAGAAGAAGAAAGATGAAAAGGAGAGTGAGGAAAAGGTGGAGAAAAAGAAAGAGAAGAAAAAGGTTGATGAAGTACCACCATATCCAGGGTATTTTCTTACTACAAAATGTAGACAAAGGCTTGTTCTCGGAATGGAATTCATGGTTTGTATAGTTTTCGTATGAAAGGATCCAGACCGAATGAAATGTTTGAGAAGGCTGGAAGATACAGATTTATATTTTCTTTGTGATACGAGTTCTAACCCAGAAAAAGAGGAAAAGATATCTGTGGAAGGCTTCTCAAAATCTCAATATCCTTAAAGGAACTGCTGACCCACGAAGAGACCTATATGCCACTTTGGAGCATATCTTGTCTGAGGGAAGGAAAGATAAGAGAGATCCATGAACTAATTTTACAGAAGACGATGCCAAAGATGATAGAAAGCACAAAGGAGAAAAAATGAAATCGACAGCGCAAAAGACCCCTTGATTAGTCAAGTTATGATGGAAGCGGCATAGGACTGTGTCGAAGCTATGGACAAAGATGTCACAGGACTTAGAGAAATATTCACAAGGACTTCACAGGAAGCTAAGAAGAAGCTACAGAAAGAGAAACCAGATGTTAGTGACTTGAGGACGAGCCACAAGTAAGTGTTAGGGGATTGTTGGAGCAGGTCCCCGCAGCTATAGGAAAAGATGCTATCGAAACAAGAAAGTTAAAGGAAGTAGTACTTGAAGTGGCCGAGAAGAGAGCTCAACCACTGCATTTAAGGTAGTGGCAACGATAGGAGGGTTCAGCTACCCTCATGAATGGAGAAGGAGCAACAGCCTGAGGTATTAAAGACAAAGGACAAAAGGGGAGCGACTGAGGAAGCGACGCCCATACCCACGATCAGTGTCGAACATCATGGAAGACTACAGAAATCTATAATGTGACCAATAAGCGATAGTTCAAAGTACAGATAGGCCGACTGTCACAGTTAGGGTTTTGGGTTACTGTTGGGATAGGCCCACAGTTTTGTATCATGGTGAGACCTTCGAGCCACCTATTTAAAGATGTATTTTGTATTATGAAGGGTTAGATAATCAGCCAGTTAGATAATCAGCTAGTTAGATGGTTAGAAAGTTAGATGCTTAGATAATTAGTTAGAAAGTTAGACATTAAGGAAGATTCGAGCTCTGGTTCTGTTGTTCAGTTTGTAGTTATCTTACTGTAACCAGTAGCCAACTCCTTGAGCCTGAATGTAACAATCCGTAGGGATTGAGAGAGAGAGAGAGAGAAAGAATATATTGTAAGAAGAAAGCATAATAGAAAGAGAAGAGATCTAAGAGAGAAGGGCTCCCGGCTGAGTGCGTGGAGTTTCCCTAGGTTGCAGCGGAACTGTGTGTACTCTCTCCAGATATAATATAAACACAAGTTATTGTGGACGTAGCTTCCTCCCTAGAAGTGAACCATGTAAAATCCGTGTGTTGTGTGACTGTTTCATGTGGTTTTGTTATGCTTACTTGCTATATGTTATTCGTTACATGAACGTTGCTTATTAGTTGATGAATGTATGTATCCTATCCTTCAATTGCAGTAACATAGAAAGTTAAATGTGAGTTGAATGCGTTAAGTATTCTGTATGTGAGTTTATCAGTGCTTGATTCAGACATTAACAGTTACAGTGTTAAGTGACTTCTGTATATTTAGTTCAGCAAGGTTGAGCATGATTAATGTTAAGCGTGTTAGACAGTAGAGGCTAAGTAAAGTCAATTAACACGTTGATGAAGGTTAAATCAGCTATTATACCCAGAGAGGAAGCCTCTGGACCTTGAGAGTTGTTAATTATATTGAGTCTCACTGTAGGAAGTATCGCAGTATAGAAAGGCGATATAGCACCCTTCAGAGGAGCTACGGTGTGGGATATCGCAGGTTAAGAGCAGAGCAGAAAAGTAAGCTTGCGCATTGTCCTGGAAGCTACGATGTGATAAGAGTCAGTCTAATAGCAGAGTCTACTAGGAAGATAGATACAGAGGTTGTAGAGAGACTCAACGGGTTAAGCAGAGTCAGGAGAACCCAGGATACTACAGAACCTGGCTAAGGAAACTTGATTCTTCATCCAACCCATCTGAGATCACTTCAGGTGATACTTCAGGCCATTCTGCGGTTTGTCACCGAAAGGGCCAGTGAGCTAGGGGTTTTGTTGGTACAATAAAGTAAACCCGGGTCTACACAGTAAGAAGAAAGAAGCCAACATTTACCCTCCACAAAGAAATTAGAATGTGTGAGACAAGAAATATGTTTCCCTGTCATCCACCTTCATCCAATTTGGAAAATGTTCCCTCGTCCCAGAGTTGTTGCTTTTCCCTATGACATATTTTCATTCCTCCTTGCTTTTGTCACTGAACTCCAGAATGGAAACTACGCCCTAGAGTTGTTGGTTTTCTTTATGACAAATTTTTCTGAACGGACTGATTTTTTAACTGAGTCTCCAAATTGAAACCGCACCCTAACTTGCACATAGTTTCCTCTTTTGTGTCTAACAAATTTTCTTGGATTTTGTCATTCCTATGAAAGACTCTATTTCCTCCTTGGTAAGTTGGCTTGCCCAAGTGGCCCTCCTTTTAATGGAAACTTATTTTCCACATAATTAATTTCATAATAATAGTTAATGACAATTAATATACCAAGTACATACCTCCTAAGTAATATTTAAATAAAATATTCTAGGTAAATTATTTAATGCATCTTTTGACCCCCTTGGTGTTAGGTAAGGTCAACACTTATAATGTTCAAAATGTGGGGATATGACAGAAAATAGGCCAGAATCATCGATGATACCATTCAGCGATTTTGAAAAATTATCAAGTTTTTTGTTGGGCCCCATCTCATCTTGTTGCAACCGTGACAAGATCTGCAATGCCAATGGTTGGTGATCCAATTTTTGTTGACTGAAAAAGAATTCTAGGCCATTACCAAATATTGGCCTAAATAATGGAGGGTTCTTGTCAGAGATGAAGTAATAGCTACCGAAGAATTGTTGGGGTAGAATGAACCAAAAACGTAAAATTATGGTGAATGGGGAGGGGACCCACCGCTAAACATGCAAGATGCCAACCCTCCCCAGAATAGTTCAAGAACAAACCTGATAGACCCAGGGGTAGGAGATAAGAGAAAAAAAGATAAGGAAAAGCACAACAATACAAGGAAAAATAAAGTAAAGGTTGACAAAACAGTAAATACTGTCAGCCTTGATGGTGAATATTTTAACCTTCTAACTGAAGAAATGGCAGAAGTTGTGCAACAAAGCTTGGAGAAACTAGATGAGTGATAGATAGATCTCATAAGAATTATTATAGATATACATACAGTGCTCTGTAAAGCTTTAAAATAAATACAAGTCACAGTGGATTATACACCACAAGTAACAGAGTCGCAAGACTTACCGAGCACATCTGAAGAATGATCAAGTGGTGTACAAATTTCGATTCCGCTAATAAAGACTCGAGTGGTGGGTGAAACACTCAACCTGGGAATGATGGAATTAAATACTATATCCAAGAACTTGGTGCATGTGACCATTGATTTCTCATGGATGTATCCATATGAAGTGTATGCATTGCAGAATTTCACAATCGCACAAATGAAGGTAAGAGAAGATGCATTGAATAAGAAGGATAAAGTAGAAATAGAATGTTAGCAAAATCAATAAAATAGTGAATGCAGTAGAAAAAAAATCTAAGACTTAGGAATAAAATGAGCATAGACTAAACAATGTTGTAGTACTTTCTTGCATCAATTTTGTAGATGCAGTCATAACATAGGAGATTTTTTCAGAATCCAAGGTCATTCGACTTAGCGAGATTGTGGATGACCTTCAAGAAAAGGTTACAGATTTAAAAGCATAGTTGAAACCTAGTACACCCCTATAGGTGTTCAAATAAAAAATTATATCAGGTACCATTTAGGTTTCAGAATCATCATCCACTCAAACCTACTCCCACGCTTCTAGGTCACCCAACCGTGAAACTAGGAAGACTTTGTCAAATCCAACAACCAGAAGATTGTATAAAATGAATAAGGTTTTATTTCAAGGTTATGAGATATTAATAATATGTTCTTCATTATTTTATAACAGATCAGAGGAAAAGGAAATGATTATGCAAGTTGTAAAGGTGAGACTAGCCCACTAGGAATCTCACTAACTCCATTTTCACACCTTTCCAAACAGGGTAAGGGTGATTCGAATTCTATGTTTTGGACTTGGGAATCTTATACATATATGTTAATGAATCATCAGAAAATGAATGGCATTATTTTGATTCATAAAATTTGAAATATGAAAGTTACAACAAAACTAGTCACTTTCAAATGCAAATCTAGACTAGGTTGACTTAAAATGAGTAAATATCAGCCATTTCAAATCAGATTGAAATTAAAAATTGCATATAATTTTTATGAGATAATATTATAGACAATAAACTTGAAATCACTCTCATCAATGAACTATAACACTCTCTTCAACATTGTCCATCATTATAGTGTATTTTAAAGACAATATTCAACGAAGGGCATGGGGGTTTGAACCCTTAGATAATGGAAACTCATGGACCTATTAATGGAACCTGATATATAGTCATGAATGTCTAGAAGCTACTAAAAAATCCTGAATCAAATCAGAGAGGCTGCTCCATAGCTCCAGTATAACCTGCAATGAGAAGGGGAGAAGAGGGGAAGAGGAGAGAGGGAATGAGAACCTTGAGGCACATCTCCCAAGAACATGAGGTACACCACTTAGCAAGGAAGCATTAGCTTCATCAAAATAAAAAATAATAAACATACAAAACTCAGTAATGGATCTCCCTTTGTATTTTTATAAACCTATGGTGACTTGTTGGGAAAATCAACCACCCACTGAGCAAGTTTCCCTTTCCAAAACCCTAACCCTAGCCATGAATTCACCCTCCATGAGGAAATTAGAATGTTTGAGACAAGAAATATGTTTCCTTGCCATCCACCTTCATCCAATTTGGAAAATGTTCCCTCCTTGGCCCAGAGTTGTTGGTTTTCCCTATGGCATCTTTTTGTTCCTGCATGCTTTTGTCACTGAACTCTCGAATGGAAACTACGCCCTAGAGTTGTTGGTTTTTTTATGAAATTTTTTTCTGAACTACCTACTTTTGTAACTGCGTCTCCAAATGGAAACTGCACCCTACCTTTCACATAGTTTCCTCTTTTGTGTCTAACAGCTTTTCTTGGCTTTTTTCATTCCTATGACAGATTCTATTTCCTCCTTGGAAAGTTGGCTCACCCAAGTGGCCCTCCTATTAATGGAAACTTATTTTCCACATAATTAATTTCATAATAATATTTAATGACAATTAATATATGAAGTACATGCCTCCTAGGTAATATTTAAACAAAATATTCTAGGTAAATTATTTAATGCATCTTTTGACCCCCTTGGTTTTAGGCAAGGTCAACACTTCTAATGTTCAAAATGGGGGGATATGATAGAAAATAGGCCAAAATCATCGATGATACTGTTCATTGATTTTAAAAAATTATCAATATTTTTGTTTGGCCCCATCTCATCTTGTTGCAGTCGTGACAAGATCTACAATGCCAATGGTTGGTGATCCAATTTTTGTTGACTAATGAAGAAGTCGAGGCCACTACCATAGATTGGCCTAAAGAATAGAGGGTTCTTGTCACAGATGAAATAATATCTACCGAACAATTGTTGGGACATAACGAACCACAAACATAAAATTATGGTGAACAAGGAGGGGACCCACCTCCAAACACGCAAGATGCCAACCCTCCCCAGAATAGTTCAATAAAAAACCCGATAGACACAGGGGTAGGAGAGAAGAGAAAACATGCTAAGGAAGAGCACAACAATACAAGGAAAAAGAAAAGAAAGGTTGACAAAATAGTAAATACTGTCATCCTTGATGGTGAATATTTTAACCTTCTAATTGAAGCAATGGTAGAAGTTGTGCAACAAATCTTGGAGAAACTAGATGAGTGATAGATAGATCTCACAAGAAGTGTTACAGATATATAGACGGTACTCTGTAAAGCTGTAAAATAAATACAAGTCATAGTGGATTATACACCACAAGTAACAGAGTCGCAAAACTTACCGATCACGTTTGAAGAATGACCAAGTGGTGTACCAATTTCAATTCCGCTAATAAAGACTCAAGTGCTGGGTGGAACACTCAACCTAGGAATGACAAAACTAAATACTATATCCAAGAACGTGGTGCATGTGACCATTTATTTCTCACATATGTATCCATATGAAGGGTATGCAATGCAGAATTCTGCAGTCACACAAATGAAGGTAAGAGAAGGTGCATTGAATAAGTAGGATAAAGTAGAAAATAGAATGTTAGCAAAATCAAGAAAATAGAGAACGAAGTAGAAAAAAAATATAAGACTTGGGAATAAAACGAGCACAAACTAACCAATGTTGTAGCACTTTCTTGCATCAATTTTGTAGATGCAGTCATAACATAGGATATTTTTTCAGAATCCAAGGTCATTCGACTTGGCGAGATTGCGGAGGACCTTCAAGAAAAGGTGATAGAGTTAAAGCATAGTTGAAACCTAGTACACCCCTATAGGTGTTAGAATAAAAAATTATATCAGGTACCATTTAGGTTTTGGAATCATCATCCACTAAAACCCACTCCCATGCTTCTAGGTCACCCAACCGTGAAACTAGGAATACTTTGTCAAATCCAACAATCAGAAGATTGTATAAAATGAATAAGGCTCTGTTTCAAGGTTACGAGATAGTAATAATAGGTTCATGATTTTTTATAATATATTAGAGGCAAAGGAAATGATTGTGCAAGTTGTAAAGGTGAGACTAGGTCACTGGGAATCTCACTAGCTCCATATTCACACCTTTCCAAACATGGTAAGGGTGATTCGAATTCTATGTTTTGGACTTGGGGATCTTATACATATTTTTTAATGACTCATCAGGAAATGAATGGTGTTATTTTGATTCATAAAATTCGAAATATGAAAGTTACAACAAAACTAGTCACTTTCAAATGCAAATCGAGACTAGGTTGACTTAAAATGAGTAAATATCAGCCATTTCGAATCAAATTGAAATAAAAATTGCATATAATGTTTATGAGATAATATTATAGACAATAAACTCAAAATCACTCTCATCAATGAACTATAAGACTCTCTTCAACATTGTCCATCATTATAGTGTATTTTAAAGGAAATATTCAACGAAGGGCATGGGGGTTTGAACCATTAGATAATGGAAACTCATGGACCTATTAATGGCACCTGATATATAGCCATATATGGCTGGAAGATGCTAAAAAATACTGAATCAACTTAGAGAGGTTGCTCCATATCTCCAGTATAACTTGCAATGAGAAGGGGAGAAGAGGGGAAGAGGAGAGAGGGGATGAGAACCTTGGGGAGCATCTCCCAAGAACATGAGGTACACCACTTAGCAAGGAATAATTAGATTCATCAAAATCACAAATAATAAACATACAAAACTCAGCAATGGAGATCCCTTTGTCTTTTTATAAACCTATGGTGACTTGTTCGGAAATTCAACCACCTGCTGACCAAGTTTCCCTTTCCAAAACCCTAACCCTATCCATGAATTCACCCTCCATGAGGAAATTAGAATGTGTGAGACAAGAAATATGTTTCCCTATCATCCACCTTCATCCTATTTGGAAAATGTTCCCTCCTTGGCCCAGAGTTGTTGGTTTTCCCTATGACATATTTTCGTTCCTGCCTGCTTTTGTCACTGAACTCCAGAATGGAAACTACGTGCTAGAGTTGTTGGTTTTCTTTATGAAAACTTTTTCTGAACTACCTGCTTTTGTAACTGACTCTCCAAATGGAAACTGCACCCTACCTTTCACATAGTTTCCTCTTTTGTGTTTGACAGCTTTTCTTGGCTTTTGTCATTCCTATGACAGATTATATTTCCTCCTTAGCAATTTGGCTTGCCCAAGTGGCCCTCCGTTTAATGGAAACTTATTTTCCACATAATTAATTTCATAATAATATTTAATGACAATTAATATACCAAGTACATGCCTCCTAAGTAATATTTAAATAAAATATTCTAAGTAAATTATTCAATGCATCTTTTGACCCCCTTGGTGTTAGGCAAGGTCAACACTTCTAATGTTCAATATGTGGGGATATGACAGAAAATAGGCCAGAATCATCGATGATACCATTCAACACCTTAAAAAAATTATCAAGTTTTTTGTTGGGCCCCATCTCTTCTTGTTGCAATCATGACAAGATCCGCAACGCCAATGGTTGGTGATCCAATTTTTGTTGACTGAAGAAGAAGTTGAGGCCATTAACCTAGATTGGCCTAAAGAATGGAGGGTTCTTGTCACAGATGAAATAATAACTACTGAAGAATTGTTGTGACAGAACGAACCACAAATGTAAAACCAGCATAGATCCAAATCCTAGGCTCTATCAAGCGCCGAGAGGGATCAAAACTTTGGAGGTGCAGACCTCTTCTTAAGTATTGCACTCAACTATCAGCTTTAATGTGATTCAGACCAAAAGGCACATTTTTTTATTTAAGGTCCACGAATAATATTTTTATTATTAATATTTAATACTATTTATGGATGCATATAATATTTTTTATTTTGTTAGGAAAAAAAATTAAAACATCTCCCCATACATAGTTTTAAAACCATGTGCAAGGCCCTCCTAAAATCATGGGTTTTTTAGGAGGCCTTGCACATGGTATTAAAACCAATTGCAACTACCTCCTAAACCATGTACAAAAAAACCATGGGCTGTTTAGGAGGCCTTTCACATGGCTTTAAAACCATTTGTAAGGCCCTCCCAAACCATGTACAATAAAACCATGGGTTTTTAAGAGGCCTCGCACATGGTTTTAAAACCATGTGCATGACCAACATTTTTTTTGCAGATAACTCAATTTTTTATTTTTATTATTTTTTATTATTTTGTTAAGTAGAAACATTACAACATCTCCCCTATATTGTGTTGTTTTTCTCACGGACATTTTTTTATGGCAAATAAATAATTTTTTTATTATTTTGTTAGGTAGGAACATTACAACATCTCACCCATATTAGATTGTTTTTGTGGCCGACATTTATTTTGGAAGATAATTAAAAGTTTTGTTTTTTTATAGCCGACATCTATGTAACATTACGTAACATTACAATGTTACGTAACATTACAACGTTACATAACATTACAAGATCGCCCCCATACTGGGCTGTAGAGCACCTCTCGGCGCAATTATGGTGAACACGAAGGGGAGCCACCACCAAACATGTGAGATTCCAACCCTCCCCAGAATAGTTCAAGAACAAACTCGATAGACCTAGGGGTAGGAGAGAAGAGAAAACATGCTAAGGAAGAGCACAACAATACAAGGAAAAAGAAAAGAAAGGCTGGCAAAATAGTAAATACTGTCAGCCTTGATGGTGAATATTTTAACCTTCTAACCAAAGCAATGGCAGAAGTTGCACAACAAAGCTTGGAGAAACTATATGAGTGATAGATAAATATCACAAGAAGTATTACATATCTACAGATGTTGCTCTATAAAGTTGTAAAATAAATACGAGTCACAGTGGATTATACACCACAAGTAACAGAGTCGTAAGAATTACCATGCACATCTCAAGAATGATCAAGTTGTGTACCAATTTTGATTCTACTAATAAAGACTCAAGTGGTGGGTGAAACACTTGACCTAGGAACAATGGAATTAAATACTATATCTAAGAACTTGGTGCATGTGACCATTGATTTCTCACAGATGTATCCATATGAAGTGTATGCAATGCAGAATTCCGCAGTCACACAAATGAAGGTAAGAGAAGGTGCATTAAACAAGAAGGATAAAGTAGAAAATAGAATGTTAGCAAAATCAAGAAAATAGTGAACGAAGTAGAACATAAATATAAGACTTGGGAATAAAACAAGCACGGACTAAACAATGTTGTAGCACTTTCTTGCATCAATTTTGTAGATCCAGTCATAACATAGGAGATTTTTTCAGAATCCAAGGTCATTCAACTTGGTGAGGTTGCAGAAAACTTTCAAGAAAAGGTCATAGAGTTAAAAGCATAGTTGAAACCTAGCACACCCCTTTAGTTGTTAGAAGAAAAAATAAAAGAAGCAACAGAAGCTATGAAGAAGATAGAATAGGAAAAGGAATTGTGTGTGAAGGTCGTCAACCAAGTTTCTAAGACTTGAGAAGAGTTGATAGACGACACCAAATTGGAGAAATTCATAGAGGCATTGTGCACTGCTAAGACAAAAGCAACTCATCTGACAAATGAGATGAAGAAGTTACCCTTAGCAAAGAAAATGTCTAAGGCTGTGGAAATGAGGAAGCTTCAACAAGAAGTTACAATGCTTTGTAACTAATAACAACAAAGGACTGAAAATTTCATAGAGTTGCAGGATGAAGCATAAATAATTAAAGGAATCATTCAATATGTACTTCAGAAGGTGCGATGAGGAACAGAGGCCGTAGGACTTATAATGTCAAAACAAATAAGCTTTTACCTTGTCAAACAATTATGAAAGGAAGAAGAGGATGTGTAGTGAGAGACATATGAGATAGTGAAAATATTTAAATATTTTCAAATCAAAGTCGTCAAATGAAAAAATTGTTGAATACAATAACGTGGCTCAGGATGAGCCGCGGGTGAGTGTTGGGGGCCTTTTGGCCATAGGGAAAGATAGGCATAATTCTAATTGAATGCTGCTTGGAAGATAAAGAGTCTGGTCGCATGAATAAGAAGTCGTGATAGAAGTGGATGAAGGAAGAGGAGAAGCTGGGAAAAAACCATTTGTGGAAGGAAGAATGAAGTAGAAGAAGTAGACATATAGGAATTTGTGATGGAAAAATACAAAAGGAGATAAGGAAGAAAGAGATAAGATAAAAGAATCACTCATAAAGGAATCTGTGATAGCATAAGAGTTCATGAAAGAAGATAAGCCGCGACAGAAGAGAAGTAATGACAAAAGGAAAGGATTCGATGAGATCAGCCACGATGGAAGGAACCATGATAGAGAAGTGTTGTAGCTGCAACTTTTTCCCAAATTTTAAAAAAAATTGGACCCTCCTTTTAATTTTATCTTGCCTGGATCTATTTGGTTTCTTGAACTCTGTTTTTCCTCTGCTACGAATTTGGTTTTTCTTGAGTTTGATTTGAGGTCAATTGTTTCTTTCCTTTCGAAAGTTGAATGATCTATAATTGCTTTTTGTCTAGCTAATGCATAAGAATTGTGGAGTTTTGATTGAATGTTTGGAGCTTGAAGTATGATTTTGGTGATTTTTATCGCTGATTGGATGATGAGTTGACTGTTTGTTTCCACTGTGTTGGAGGTTGAGTGAACTAATATTTCCGTCGCCAAGATGAAAAGCATTTTGATTTATTTGAGTACTTAACGTTTGTTCTAGTTTTTCTGATGATCGCTGTCGAAAGTCCGTTAAACAATGAATCGGGACATTAGTTTTCTATGCTGCTGATGGATAGTCCTATTTTTTTGCAGTGCGCTTTACGTGGTCTTTTGGTTTTATTGTTTAAATTCTTTTTGGCTTTATCGCTATCGGATGTCTGATGATGAATGAATTGGGGAATCAGTTTTCTATGTCGCCGCTGTTTTAGAGGGCAAATGGAGAACGTTCCGATGGATAGTTATTTTTCTTGCCGATTCTGTGGTTTATTGCTTAAACCTTGTGATTTTCATTATTTTTGTTTTCTTTTCACTATCAAAATGTTTTTTGGCTATTAATTGGAGGCCTTCTCCTTTTCATTTCCGACACCACGGAAATGTTGTTGTTTGAGTCGTCGGTGCTTAGTCTTAAGAGTCTTCGATCGTCAAAGATTTTTTGTTGTCCTAGAACCCGCTTTACTACCCTCCGTTGTGGCTGCTGAGTGAACTATCCCACTGATGCATTAGTCCTTCCACTCATCGATGCCGATGTGTTTATTGAATAGTGGTTCTAATTTTCGATACGTGACTTCAACAGAATTTAGTGCTTTATACCACCGACATTGCGGAAACTTTCAACTTTATCTTGTCGATATTATGGATTATCTTGTGTCTTGACCCGGCGATACGTAGTCTTTATAACCTCTGATAGCCAAGGTTTTCATTTGATTGTGGAAGCCGTATTCTGATTGTCTTCCATTGTTGCAGCTCCTTAGTGAACTGATCATCCGATGCTATAGTGCTTCCGCCCATCGATGAGAGTTTTGTTTTTTCCCGATGCTTAAGTAGTTTTGCTCACTGAAAGGGTTTTTCCTTCCTTGTTTATGTTCTTTTACTCTATTTTATGATGGTGGAGTTGTTTCATTGGTTTTGGCCAAGTCTAGTTTTATCTGAGATGAGGAGAACAATTTAGGGTTCAGATTGGCGATTACATTGCTGTGATTCATGCTTTCTTCGAAGGATTTCGAGTTGTCTAGATGCGGCCTAGATTGAGTTAAAGGGTCTGTTTTTTGGGCTTGTGATTTTAGTTTGGATAGTGGATTTAGCGGATTTCAAGATACGAACTTGCAGGATTTTCTTTGCATTATCATTTTTCTTTTCATGCATTAATATTGTTGATAAGTTCATTTTACAGGATGTATGTTTTGATACAGTTTGTGTTACTTTGTCAAATGCTAAGTGGTATAAGAATAGGCTATGTTTGTGATAGAATGATTGCTACTGCAATGTCTAAAAGGGAGGCAGCAAGGAAGGAAGTGGCTAAAGAATGAAGAAGCAAAGATAGAGAAAAGAAGAAGAAAGTAAGGGTTTGAGATCTCAACAGATCAATAGCAGCAGAGGCCTAGGCTTGGGAAAATTTCATCAGTGACCAAACTGGTCTCTCTTTATAAAAGTGCTATTAAATTTTAGTTTAATGTAACGTATTGTACAGCACTCACTAAAAGACAAAATTGTGGATTTAAAAGGTTGGGGAGCCCAAAGGTCACCGAAGGGAAACCCAAAGGTTTTGCAGTTTTGTATAAATATAGGAGAGTTAGATGTAAAAAAGGAGGACCTTTTCCCAGATATATTTGTGAGAGTATGTTGTAAGAAGAACTATTTTCCTTTGCAATAAAGAATTACAAGTTTCCTATTGGAGAAAGCTTTGTGGAATTTTTCAAATGCTATGCTATGGATCTGTTGAATGTGAACTATTTCGTTTTTAGCTTGTGTCCATTAACTGTGAGATCATTCTAACTCTTTGAACCTAATTTCTTGTTATGAATGCACTCTAGTTTATTTTATGAAATTTCCACTGTGAGTAATGAAGGATTTTCCTAAACAATAAGATATCTCGTTGTTCATATATCTATTAATGTTCATGTGTTTTGAAATAAGTAACAGCTATTTGTGATTTTTCTTAATGCATAGGCAAAAATACATTACTCATTGATAGATGATAATATTGCTCCCTAGGGATGGGTTAGATAGTTATTTTTAGTTTCTTGTTGTGTGTGATTTAGATACGAGAGAGTTAAGATGAGAGGTAAGAACTTGGCAATCACATTGTGACCGCTCCTTGTATTCTCTATCAATATGCATTTTTAGATAGGAACTTGCATATCATACTAAAATTCAAAAAACTAAAAATATACACGATGGACTGGGCTGTAATTGGTAAAACCTTTTATTTTGTTACTTGACCTACGGTAGTCGGACCGTAAAACAGATGGATTCCCCATACCAAACAGTAACGGGCTAGTTGGGAATGTTTACTAGGGAGAATCCCTAACTATTGTTACCTACAAATTTCTATGCCTCAACAGTTTTTGGCACTAGAAGGAGGGCCTCCAGTGCATGGCTGGCCGAGGAAACCCATTTCTCGAAATTATTCCACCGGTGACAGTTCTGAAAGCAGTTTGTTTCCCAATCCAACTGCGGAAGAAAAGGGTAAAGAGCATCTGTATTCTATCGATAATGAAGTAGTCAATGATCTAAGAATATTTACTAGGGCATATGCAAAGAAGATTGGAGGATTAAAAATTATTAATGTCTTACCTAGAAGAGAATATCGGAAGAAAGATCGCCCTATATTGGAAGACGTAGTGTGGGTTGAAGATTTTGAAGAACTAGTAGAAACAACCTTACAGGAAGTTGTTCAAGCTCTGAATCAGTTGGAACTAGATACACCTTACTGTTCACTTGTACATACCCCTATTCATTCACCACCTTTCTCTCCACTTAAAATCATGGAAAATGTAAATGCAAATCAGCCACCCAACCCACCAAATCCACCACCTGCTTGGAGGGCTAGGTCACCATTAAACCTAACACCTCTTGTGCATGATTTGCCTCAAGCTTTTGAGAAAATGTTTCCTAAGTTTGACCCAAGTGAAAATATTTTGGTAAATGATCATTTGCAAAGATTTTACTTGGCTATAGAAGGACTACGGCTAGAGAACATGAAGATGTAGTCTACAGATTGTTTCCACATACCCTAAAAGGAGCAGCAGCCTCATGGTATTTTTCTCTTCCTGCAAACTCAATCACAGACTGGGATACATTTGAAAGAATATTTAGAAGTAAATATGCTGTCCACAAAACTCATGCAGCTCTAATGAAAGGGTTATGCACTTTAAAGAAAGAAAGAAAATAAAAAGTGCATAGTTTCACTCAAAGGTTTGCTGCTTATCTTAAAAAAATTCTGCAGCTGATAAGCCCTCTGATAAAGTTTTGATTGAATACTATACTTCAGCTCTAGGGCCTACATTAGCCATGTTTTCCAAGATTTCATTCAAGCCTACATTGTCTGAAACTTATGAAGAAGCTGAGAGGGTAGAGGCTGAAAAAGAGAGCATAGAAGATTATCCTGAGCAGTCGGGAGAAATTTTTTTTGGTAAAAAAGCTTTATTATTGACTAATCCTAAGGATGAGCAATCACATGATTTTGAAGGGATGGTGAAGATGATGCAGAAGCTATCTAATAGAGTGATAGATTTGGAAAAAGAAAAGGAGGCTCATAAAGCATACAAGCCTTACTATAAAAGGAGAGAAGACAACAATCAAACTAAATCTCATCCACACAGTCCTGCATCAATGAATTTAACTGAGGTAGGTGTGGATAATTTTTGCACCTTTCATCAGCAGCCTCATTTTGAAAAAATTGCACTCAATGGATAAATTCGATGACATTAGTAATGAATCAGCTATTGGACTCCAGACTCCAAACTAATAGAAGATGAGGAGAAGGAAGGAAAAGATAATCAACCCACTGAAAAACAAGAAGAAGGAACTTTAGTTTGATGGGACCGTGTCTCAGTATTTGATACCGAAGAAGAAGGTTCACTGAAACAAGAAAAAACATCAGAAACAAATGTGACAACCAGAAGTCAGAGGTTGTTAAAAGAAGACAATTCCATACTCCTGAAAATTAAGAGACTTCACGAGAATGTAAAGAAAATTCAAAAGAGCACCACAGCTGATAAAATAAGTGAATTCACCATTACGAGTCAAAATCCAAAGAAAATCAACATGCCTATTAATCCTTTTGAAGAGAATATTGATAATGTAAAAAAGAATCTCGAAGAACATAAGATGGAGTATAATATTGTGGAAGATATTAAAAGGAATAAGGCAAATATCTCACTGTTTGAAATGTGTAATGTAATTCAGTAGAAAGAAAAATTGTTAAAAGCACTTGAAGTACCAGAGGAAAAGCTTCCCACTGACAACCAGCCTGAAGAAGAAGAAATTGGTGAAGCAAGTGTGGGAGGTAAGTCTAAATACAAAACCCCACCATTTCTCCTAACTTTTGAAATTTTCAACCATAATGTGCACAATTGTTTAGTAGACTTAGGGGCATTAGTCAATGTTATGCCACTTTCAGTCTCCAAGAAGATAAATGGACAACCTAAACCATCTACCTAGCAGGTTATTCAGTTATACAAAACAGCTGTGAAGGTAATTAGGGGAATGGAGGATGTTTTGATTCGATTATCTTCAAATGAAAAGTTATGTCAGTTCATCGATATTGTATTAGTAGAAATACCTAAGGCTTATGGACTTGTTTTGAGTCGGGATTGGTCATCAAATCTAAATGGATATTTTGCATCAGATTGGTCACATCTATGGTTGCCTTATCAGGGAAGTCCCAATCAAATAAAAGTATTAAGAGAGCCCCACATGAAGCACAATGTTACTCAGTTGGAAGGTAAGAATGAACCAGTGATTTCTGTATTGGGAAATTACTTCATTGAACTAGAACCAGGAAATTACCAAGTAGAAGAAGCTAGCGATACACCAGACACCCAGCCCAATCTCCTTCAATTTTCACGGGCTGATGAGATTGATTGTAAAATAGTAGACTTAGTTTCAGATGTAGTTTTTTATTCAAGTACAGTGGAAGTAGATAGATTTTGGACACTTTTTTTTATGGATCTAAAACATTGGAAGGATCAGAATTCGGATGTGTCCTGATTGATCCAAAGAAAAATAAACATTTTCTTTCATGTAGATTAGAGTTTGAATGTACCAATAATACAACCGAATTTTAATCATTAGTTCAGGGACTAAGAAAAGAAATTGAATTAAAAGTAGAAAATCTGAAAGTGTATGGGGATTTTGAAATAATTGTAAAGAAAATTCAAAATTAGATACATTTCATTTCACCTCATTTAAAAGCTTACTAGAATGAAGTGCGGGATTTGCTTAAAAAAATTTATGCATTTAATATTGTATCCATTCCTAGACTAAAGAATGCAGCAGCTGACTTGTTAGCTACCTCAGCTGCAAGGCTTGTACCTTCAAATAACAGATATTCTATTGAATTAATTTTCAGGCCTTCGGTTCCAGACATGATTACCAATCTACGAGTTTTTGATGATGATCAACAAATCTTGGAATGTTTGATGAATGATGAAACCTTCAAAGGAGCAATAATCGATGATGAACAACACCAAGCTGAATTAAAATTAGACAAATTTATTCCTAAAGGAGTCAGGACCTTAGAGTGAATGTTTGATCTAGACAACAAGTTCAGAAGACTAGCAAATGTCAATACTGATAGCTCATCTTTACAATTTGAGCTGATAAATTTAGGAATTGAAGTTGAACCCAAATATGTAAATCTGGGAAAGTGTTGCTCTCTCGGTGAAAGAAATAAGTTCATTAGTTTTCTCAAACAATACAAATATGTGGTTGCCTGGACATATGAAGAGCTTAAAACATATGACACGAAGATTATACAACATGTCATCCCTATTATATATTGTTAAATTTTCATATGCTTAACTAAGACATCAGTATATTATTTCATTTTTCATAATAAAAGCATATAAAAGAGGATCACTGAAAGAAACAATATCACAAGAACAACACAGATTTATCCTGGGAAAACCCTAAAGGGAAAAACCCAGCAAAAGCTTCCTCAATATAGATGCCCCAAAAAGGGAAAAAGGTAAAACCAACAAGGAGATCAAAAACCTGATTCTCCTCCTTCTCCAGCAACTCCTCTCCTCCACAAGTGCGCTATTCCAAGTGAGTGTGTGTGTCTCAAATGAGGAGCACTACACCTCTATTTATATTCATCCATTCACTTAAGTTAACTCATTTGACATGTCGGCTCAAGTTAAATCATGTAGGCTCGAGTTACACATGTAGGCTCAAGTAACCACACTAGGGTGCTGATGACCCACCTTTACAATTAGAGGGGACTACCTCATGACTCTTATTAGTTCTTCTGATTAGGAGCATCGGGGTACAATGTAATACAATTGGTTCTCCTGGTAGGACCATCGGGGACCACAAAAGGATACATATAGAATATTCTTCGAAGTTACAATATTTTAACACTCCCCCTTAACGAGAAGGGTATTCTATAGCAACATCAATAACAACAAGAGTAGAGATAGGGGACATCATCAACATCAGCAGGGTAACACATATATAAATCATTGGAAGCTTTTCAACATAATGTAGTCTTCATCTTCAATCTTCAATCTTCATCATCAGCAACATCTTTAGTCTTTGATCAACAACATCTTCAGCATTTTGATCTTTCAATTAGCAACGACATCTTCAGCACTTGGATCTTTCGATCAGCAACATCTTTAGCACTTTGACTGTCTGATCAGTAGCAACATCTTTAGCATTTTGAAATTTCAATCAGCAACATCTTCAGCACTTTGATTTTTCGATCAGCAACAACATCTTCAGCACCTTGACCTTTCGATCAGCAGCAACATCTTCAGTACTTTGACCTCTCGATCAGTAGCAACATCATCATCATCATATTCTGATCTCTCGATCATAATCATCATCACATTCTGATCTTTCAATCAGAAACATCATCATCATACTCTGATATTTCGATCAGAAACATCATCAACATACTCTGATCTTTCGATCAGAAACATCATCATCATACTTTGATCTTTCGATCAGAAACATCATCATCATACTCTGATCTTTTGATTAGAAACATCATAATCATAGTGTGTCATCATCATCATACTCTGATCTTTCGATCAGTATGTCATCATCATCATACTCTGATATTTCGATCAGTACGTCATCATCATCATACTCTGATCTTTCGATTAGTACGGCATCATCATCATCAACAACAACCTGCAATCCACAACTCAAAGACAAAAAGTATTTGGATCACTTTTGGACTTAAAGTCCAGGGATGATACAATCCTACAACATTCTCGACGACCAAATTCACCGTATACAATTACAGGATAATCACTCCCTATCACTTTAGGACTTAAGTCCAAGGATGATGCAATCCTACCACATTCTCGACAACCGAAGCCACCGGATACAATTACGGGATAATCACTCTTTATCACTTTAGGACTATGTCCAAGGATGATGCAATCCTACCACATTCTCGACAACCGAAGTCACCGGATACAATTACGGGATAATCACTCCCTATCACTTTAGGACTATGTCCAAGGATGATGCAATCCTACCACATTCTCGAGGACCGAAGCTACCGGATCTATCATGGACAGATGTCCCAGGATGATACAATCCCTCTTCATTCTCGAAGACCGAGGTCTCTGGATCACTTTAGGGAAGGTGCCCAAGGATGATACAATCCCATCACGTTCTCGATGACCGAGGTCACCGGATCTATTATGGACAGATGTCCCGGGATGATACAATCCCTCTTCATTCTCGAGGACCGAGGTCTCTGGATCACTTTAGGGAAAATGCCCAGGGATGATACAATCCCACTACAACATCACTACTCCCCCTTTCAAGGAAGGTCTGTTCGAATAACACCAAGCTTGTCTCGAAAGTGTTCGAACTCTACTCGAGGCAGAGGCTTCGTCGGTACATCATCATCCAAACCATCATCATCTACATCTTCAATATCTGAATACTGGTCTATCACCATCTATATCTCTAGTATGTGAATACTAAAAGCATCATCATCTATATCTTCAATATGGGAATACTGAAACATCATCATCTCTATATTCAGTATAGAAATACTAAATCACCATCATCTGCATATACAGTATCATTAACTTCATCTTATCTTATATGTAGAAATACTGGATTTCTACGTGTTATGTGGAACACAGGGTTCTTTGTCATCACAACTGTGGTTATCACATAGAATCATTGTTGAATCCATCTTCAGGTCAAAGAGACCTGATATCGGCTTCTGAAGCCATATGGCTTCATAACATAGTAGAGCAATCTGCTATGTATTCTGCTTCAACCGTGCTAAGGGAAACACTGGACTGTTTCCTGCTAAACCATGAACTCAAAGCATATACCTGATTTGATTTTCCTGTCTGAGATACTTCCAGCCCAATCTGCATCTGTGTAGGCATACAATATATACTCATGGCTACCATCATAGTATAGACCAAAGTCTATAGTCCCTTTCAAATATGTTTTGCAGCTACTAGGTGAACCTGTCTTGGTTGAAAAATATATTGACTTAAGGTGTTCACAGCAAAACAAATGTCTGGTATGGTATTTTTTAAGTACATCAATGACCCAATGATCTGTCTGTAGTGAGTCACAACCACTAACTCTAATGAGTCATCAGCTAATAGCTTCAGGTTGGAGTACATGGGTGTGGCCATGACTTTGCATTTGAGTCTCTTCAATATCTCTACCACATACTTTCCCTGGTTGAGAAAGATTCCTTTTGAACTTTGCCATACTTCCAGACCTAGGAAATAATGCATTAACCCAAGGTCTTTCATCTCAAATTCTTCTGCTAGTTACTTCTTACTTTCCATGATCTATTTCTCATTCCCTGTCAAGAATAAGTCATCCAAATATAGTAATAGAATGACAGGTACATATTCTACAACCTTGTAGGAAAGGTTAGGATCGTATTTACTCTTGGCAAAGCCCATGCTCATCAGGAAACTATCTATTCTTCCATACCAAGCTTTGGGAGCTTGCTTCGGGCCATAGAGGGCCTTCTTCAACTTACATACTTGATTCCTTCTATCTTCAGCTTCAAATCCTCATGAATATTCGATGTAAAACTCTTCCTCAATCATACCATTAAGGAAGGCTTGTCTTTACTTCATCATGGAAGAAACTACTGTGATAGTTTTGAGGGAAATGTACCTTACTTCCAGAAGGAAGTGTCTCTTCAAAATTAATTTCCTCTTTCTGATAGAAACCTCTAGCCACAACTCTTACCTTACTTCTATCAGCAACATATCTTATCTTGCAAATCCATTTGGAAGATACCACATTCTTGCTTTCTTGTTTGAGTATTATATCCCAAACATCGTTCTAGTATCACAACATCTTCTATGAGTTTGTCTTCTCAGGTCATCAACATATCCTAGTCTTTTGCATTCAACCTTGAAGTTTGGAACCTACTTTACTCTTGGTAAATTCTTGATCCATCACAAAGCTATCCATCATGTCATACCATGTTGAACTTAGATATAATTTTCTGTAGTCACTCCCCCTGAAGTGGAGTATCATCTTCCCTCTTCATTCTGTACAGGTGGTTCTATGCTTGACATATACTGGTCAATAGAGTATGTCATGTCATAGTCTATTCTTTATGGGGAGAATCATGAACCTTACTTTGTACACTTGTTAGATCATATCGTATACATCATTCCCCATGATCAACTGTTACTCTTTGATCATAGCTTCTTTTATAGCATTCTTTTCTTCATCTTGAGTTATCTCTTGTACCCATGGTGGTCTTCATCCTTCAAGGTGGATCTACCATTCTCTGAATCTCTTTCTTCTGTCATGGTGTCTCTGACCCTGGGAGCTTCAGATTCATGTTTATTGGAGTGAATCTTGAATTGTCATCACTTGTTCTTTGGAACAAGTCTCATCCTTGTTTTCTTGTAGGAGTTTGTTCATGACCTTTCCTACAATTCAAATGTACTACTTTAATGGTTAGATATATTTCATAAAACATATGTATAACGACAAATTCTTATGCATCATGCAACTATTTAGTTAATAAAACATTCATCCATATCTCACATAAACTTTCTAGATGCCTTCCATCTCTACCATGACATTATTGAGATTGTGCACTAATCCAATATATCAGCAAAGATGTTTGATAAGTAGCAATGGAGAGTTGTATAGCACCATGAGCTACTTACCCATCACATGCATATTAGTAGTATACAGTCATTAATGCAAACAATCTATCATGCATAACACATCACTGAATATAATCAAATGTATAACAAAACAATATCATGAAATGACAATTGAATACTTATCTTTATTTGTTTCATGGGTATATTCCTTCTTGATTCTTCAACTTTATCGTCTTCTTCATTCATGATAGCATCGTTTCTTATCCAAATGCTGAGGTGGATAAGAAGTTCTTCAAGAGTTGAGATCTTCATATTCCTCATTGATTGAGGGATCTTCTTTGGAAGATGAGAGCTTGATATTTAGAGACGAGATTCTTCTTCTTCCCAAAGTCTGCTAAAAGTAATCAATTCCTTCTGGAACACATTCCTTGAATGAATGAATTCCATGATCCTGGGAGACCATTCAAGGTCGCCATCACCACTTCTGCATTCTTCACTTCTTCTTCAGCTGGTTTCTTAAGGTCATATTTCGATCTATGTTCTTCCCTTCAAATAGCTTGGTCAAGGAATCAAACCTAATCGATGTCTTTAGGGAAGACACTTGTAGAACAAGTTGATTCGAGACTGAATCATCAATAATCTTTTGGGCTTTGACCAAGTTCTTCTTGTGAAAGGCTTCTAGCCTCATCTCCCTCTGAAACTGGAACCTCTATGCTCATGTAGGTGTCCAATCCATTTTCTTCAAAGAGATCATATACTTCTAGGCTTGGAAGTTGTCAACTTCACCAAGCTTATCATCAAGCTGATGTGATAGATCACTTTGAAATGAGAACCTCAAATAAACATAGCAAAGGATTATATCTTACCGATTTGAGGTGTCCGTCTTGGTTCTGGAGTTGGCTGATCTAGGGTTTGTCACAGAAACCCTAATTTTAAAACTTGGAATATTTCATATATGATTGGATAGACAGATAGATCTCTTCAAATGGAGCTGTCCAATGTACTCCATTTCTGAAAATAGTGGAGGGAAGCTCCCGGAACAGGAAGCCCTAATTTTCCAATTTCTTCTGCAGAAATTCCTGTTACTATTTTTGTGATATCTCCGAAATTTCTGATCCTCTATGTCTGAAATTTTGTACTGAGTTAAACTCGCATGTTCCGGATCCACCAACATAGGTTTCATCAGAATTGGTTTCACCATTTTGGATTTATGATCCTTTTCCCAAGGTGACCTGTTACAGGACTGTTCAGAACAGAGAAGTTGTACGGCATGCCACGTGTCACTGGTTCTTCTTCTGAGTCTGATATTTGGACCACCGAAATTAAATTCTATAAAAATTTTGGAACATCTTCAGGAATTCCATTTGGACCTCTGTAGCCCAATATATTGCAATTCTCCCCAGGTGTCCTGTTTAGGGATGAATTCTGGAAGAGTCTGGAACCCTAACTTGGAGAGAACATATCTCTTAGAATACAGAGAATATGAGGATTAATTTTGGACACAGTGTTCATCAGGATTTTATATTCAGCCCCTACAATTTTCAGATCCTGATCCTTTTCTAATATCAGAATATAGCGAATGTGCCAAAATGTAGCATTTTTAGTATTTAGGGTTTTTCTAGCTTGGGGTCAAACTAGGGTTTGACTTTCCTGGAGATTGACCCAACCAAAAATCTTGATCCAGGTCTCTAAAATTTGGTTTTTATGAGGATAAAAATCCTATGCTGGTCTCACTAAAAAATTCCTCTTCTGTAGAAAGCCCTAATTTCCACATCGAAAATTGAAAATGCTCGGAATCGAATTCTGCTTCGACAGAACGATGTACCCTTCAAAGGAGAGTCAGACTAGCCTTCTTTTGCTGATTGATTGTGGAGAGAGAACCAAAAAATAAGAAGCCCTAGCTTCTGTAACTTGTGAAAGCTGCCCTATTCAGGTTAGCTCTGATACCATGGTAATTTTTCATATGCTTAACTAAGACATCAGTATATCATTTCATTTTTTAAAATAAAAGCATGTAAAACAGGATCACTGAAAGAAACAGTATCACAAGAACAACACAGATTTATCCTGGGAAAACCCTAAAGGGAAAAACCCAGCAAAAGCTTCCTCAATATAGAAGCCCCAAAAAGGGAAAAAGGTAAAACCAACAAGGAGATCAAAAACCTGATTCTCCTCCTTCTCCAGCAACTCCTCTCCTCCACAAGTGCTCTATTCCAAGTGAGTGTGTGTGCCTCAAATGAGGAGCACTACAACTCTATTTATATCCATTCGTTCACTTAAGTTAACTCATTTGACATGTCAGCTCAAGTTAAATCATGTATGCTCAAGTTACACATGTAGGCTCAAGTAACCACACTAGGGTGCTGATGACCCACCTTTACAATTAGAGGGGACTACCTCATGACTCTTATTAGTTCTTCCAATTAGGACCATCAGGGTACAATGTAATACAAGTGGTTCTCCTGGTAGGACCATCGGGGACCACAAAAGGATACATATAGAATATTCTTTGAAGTTACAATATTTTAACAGATCTAGAGTCAAGCCTTATCAAGAGCCTTTGAGAAAAATGCATCCAAAACTGGAGCCTTTAATTCAGAGTGAAGTGAAAAAATTATTGGATGCCAAATTATATTCAAAGTCAGACACTCGGAATGGGTTTCGAATTTGGTGCCAGTAAGGAAGAAATCTGGAGAAATTAGGCTATGTGTGGATTTCAGAAACCTAAATCATGCTTCGGATAAAGACAACTATCCAGTCCCACCCATGGAACATATATTGTAGATGGTTTCAGGCTTTGAGTTATTTTCATTATTAGATGGATTCTCTGGCTATAATCAAGTGTTAGTAGTTGAAGAAGATAGCCTTAAAACTACAATCAGAACAAGGAGGGGAACTTTTGCTTACAGAAGAATGCCTTTTGGACTCATAAATGCTGGAGCTACTTTCTAGAGGGCCATGGATATAGCTTTCCGCAGTCTGATTGGCCGTAGTGTTGTGGTATATCTCGATGATATCACGATATTTTTGAAAAAGAGAGAAGAACACGCATTCCATCTAAAACAAATTTTCAAGTGTTGTCAAAAATATGGTATCTCACTGAATCCCAAGAAATGTGTGTTTGTCGTTATAGAAGGAAAGCTACTGGGTGAAACAACATCACGTTAATCCTTGGCCTTAATCCTTGATGGCCTTAATCCTTGGTTATAGAAGGAAAGCTACTTTCGCGTCTGATGATTCATTGGCAGCGATGCTTACTCAGAAGGAAGATGGGGGAGATGAGTACCCCATATCATTTATGAGCACTAGTCTACAGGGGGCTTCTAGAAGGTGGTGGTCATACCACCTCCCGAGACAGAAAACCCATCAACCTCTCTCTCGCAAACCAAAGGCCCCCCCTCAACTATTGCAAGTACCTAGGAGACCGAGCCAGAAAAGCACAAGAAGAAGAAAGAGCATCATGCAAAAACTTCCAGCCTACGGATCAGCTTAAGGGATGCAAGCTCCTTGACCGACACAGAGTTCAGCCAACTCCTCAGAACCCTGGCCAAAGAAGAAAAGACAAGGGCTGACAGAAAAACAAAGGAACTAACAAATAGAGATACAGAATAGGTTGAGTTTCTCGGCAAATGGAGGACATTAGCTCAGTCCGTCATACTAGGCCCTATCGAATTTGACACAGATAGACCGTTGGAAAGAGCATATTAGCTCTTCAAGAACATGGTGTTGACCATCCAGGCACATCTCCAGGAAACTAAGGAAGAACAGAAGGAAGAGACCACCCGACTACTACTGGCACAACACACTGCTTTCTCAGAGGCATACAAAGTGCTACAGGACCATATGGAGGAATCTGTATTCATCGAAGAAGTCTTAGGGGAATGGACTACTCACTATGGGCAGGTTTATCAGCAAACACGCCAGACTCGTCAAGGCATTTAGGCTTTGGAGAGAAGGAATATGACAGAGGCAGCACTTAGGAAGACAATAGAAGAACAGATAGTGCTGGAAACCAACAAACTGTAGAATCTGGAACAGGAAGCACATCGGTGGGTACAACAAGCTCTTCCCAATATAGAGAAAGTCGACATCATCTACCCACAGATGAAAAGACTCATCGACATGGCAGAAGAATAGAACCAGTTCCTAGGCCCCAACATGGAGAAGATCGCGGAATTCCCCCTATCAGAGAAGATGTCGGTCCTGTCAAGCTTAACTACATTAACTATAGACATCCAGAAAGCTTTGCAGAGCTAGACAGATTTTCAGCATCATCTTTCCATCACAACTCCGGCCATTGTTGAGATCTGCATCCAGAAAAGACCAACCATCCATCTGCACAATCCACCACCATAAATATAAAGCAGAGACAAGAGACAAGAATAGGTAAGATAAACAAATTATATTATTCCAATGAGTTCATACAAGGCAGAGAACTAAACTGAGTTCTTGTTTGGCTCAACAGCCTAATATATACAATTTACAAACAGTTACAAAATAACTACCTGTCAGTTCGATGAACCAACATGACTCTTAGTTAGCCGACCTAATCTTCTAGTTTAGTCAGCTGACCAACTTAGTTGGATGATCGACTAATTCAGCCCATCGACTTAATCGGTTGATCGACTAAGCCGGTCCTCATTCAAGTCAACTTGTCAACTTGGTCCTTCTACATCTCCCCCATGGACAAAACGTTTCTTTGTCCCGAAGAAATAGGGAGGTACAAAAAGATGTGTGTCGGGCTCTTCAAAGTATTATTATGCTGGACTGTGCAGATGGATGGTTGGTATTTTCTGGACGCAGATCTCGACAATGGGCGGAGCTCTGATGGCAAGATGATGCTGAAAATCTGTCCAGCTCTCCAAAGCTTTCTAGATGTCAATAGTTAATGTATTTAAGCTTGACAGGACTGACATCTTCTCTGATAGGGGGACTTTCGTGATCTTCTCCATGTTGGGGCCCAGGAACTGGTTCTACTCTTCTACTATGTCGATGAGTCTTTTCATCTGTGGGCAGATGATGTTGACTTTCTCTAGATTGGGAAGAGCTTGTTGTACCCACTGATGTGCTTCCTGTTCCAGCTTCTGCAGTTTGTTGGTTTCTAGCACTATCTATTCTTCTATTGTCTGCCTAAGTGCTACCTTTGTCATCTTCCTGCTCTCCAAAGCTTGAATGCCTTGACGAGTCTGGCATGTCTGCTGATAGACCTACCCATAGTGAGTAGGCCAGTCCCTCAAGACTTCTTCGATGACGACAGATTCCTCCATATGGTCATGTAGCACTTTGTATGCCTTTGAGAAAGCAGTGTGTTGTGCTAGTAGTAGTCGGGGGGTCTCTTCCTTCTGTTCTTCCTTAGTTTCCTAGAGATGTGCCTGGATGGTCGACACCATGCTCTCGACGAGCTGATATGCTCTTTCCAACAGTTTATCTGTGTCGACTTCGATAGGGCCTGGTATGATGGACTAAGCTAATGTCCTGCATTTGCCGAGAAACTCGACCTGTTCTATATCTATATTTGTTAGTTCCTTTGTTTTTCTATCAGCCCTTGTCTTTGCTTCTTTGGCCAGGGTTCTAAGGAGTTGGCTGTCACATCCCCGGTTTTGACCCCGTTTGCATGATGCATATATTGTAAATAATCATGGTGAGGAGCTCAAGGAAAAATCCCCACCATCGATTTGGTTGTGTATGTTCGGCAATGGGGATAATTGCCGATGGTATGTCGTGCTATCCGACACATTTTAATTCGGCATCATGTAAACCCACACATCAATTAAAATAAACCACAACCAGCTACGATAGTGCAACGTTGAATGAAAAGGGCATGGTTCCAAAGGATAAGGGGTGGGGGATGTCAAACCTTGGTTATGGGGGAAAAACCCATGTTTTATTACCTTTGTTGTTTGCCACCTTTTTTGTCTCACCCAACCTTGTCAACCTCTTTAATGCTTCAGAGCTGGTGGTTGAGGAGATATGGCTGAGTGGTTGAGGGCAGTTATTGCCTTTGGGAGTGGGGTGGCAGGGCTGTCAGCTCCATACCCACATCCACACTCCACCCATGTCTGCCCATTCTTCTCCCTCACGCACTCTTCCCTAGTCAGTTTACACTCTCACCATGATTTTTGGTCTGTTGGCTTCTCACGCACAGGCTCTGGGCGATTTTGGTCTCAGGCAGACAGTTCCTTGGTTCCACGAGTTGCTGAGCACCCACGCACTGTAATTCGCGTCCTTGCTGTTTTTTTGTTCATCCACGGGAAAAATAGGAGTTGTTTTCTCCTCACACAGGGCCTCTACTGCTGAAATCCTCACGCAGAATCGGGTATGTTTTCTCCTGCGTTTTGTGGGCTGGTGTAAGTTCCCTCATGCACAGACTGTTGGGGCTGTTTTCCAATGTTGTGAGCCGTGCTCACGGATTGTGTTTTGGGGCTGTTGAATTCCCCACGTTTTTGTTGGCTGTGGTGACCAACTACGTTTTGGGCCACTGGGTTTTCGGAGTGAGCTGTTTCTCTGTTGTGGTCTGTGGCTATGCTAGGAGTACTGTTGATTATCCTTTGTGGTCTGCGATTTGTGTTAATGTTCATTGTGTGTTTGGGCTACTGAAGTACCCTGTTTGGGTTGCAGCTGGGTTGTTTTGGCCACGATAGGGCCAAAACCAGCTCTGAGTTGCCTTGTAGGTTGGAGTGGTGTCTCACCCTTTGTTTGGGACTGTCCCCTGTTGTTTATGACTTCTTCACAGAGCTGTGAAAGGATTGTTTGGCTGCTGGTATGCAGTGGTTGAACCTTGGATTGTGCTGGCTTGGCCTGTCTGTGGAAAGCCTGTGAAATCCAGCAGTGTTGGTTTGGCTGTTATGTGTCCCCTTGGCTATGTGTAAACCTGCAATTGACCCTTATTCTGAAGGAATCATGCCCAGCTCGAGGGTGGCAGCGTTGCTGAGAGATTGATGAGCAAGCTGGCCTATGGTTGGGTGGAACGTTGCAGCGACATAGCTGGTTGCAGGTGAAATTCTTCGTCAATAGATAAGTGCCGCTGTTTACTGCATCTCTATAATTTATATGGGTGTTAAATGAAATATAATGATCTTGTTGAATGCTGGTTTATGAGTATGTGTGCTTCCACTGTTTGATTGAAGATAAATGCATCTGTGTATGCTTAATTCCAGCATTGATTTCATCTGATTATGTTCATTGGGCATCTTGCCCGGCTGTGTTGTTGTGTTGGTCGCGTCCTCTTCGCCAGTTGAGGGACGGGGACATGACAATATGGTATCATAGCGCCATGGTTGAAACAATGGGCCTCTATGGGCCATGAAAGTGCAGGGACAAACGTAGAACTTCTTCCTACCCAGTAGAAATTAGACTGGAAACTTCAAGAAAATTGCCTAAGTGTGAGCAGTCGGACCACTAAAGTAAGTGGAATTCTGCCATTGCGGAAGGGCTGGAGAAGTTCCTATCCACCGTTGCGGAGGGTTTCGGGAAGTTACCCGTCCGACCATTGCGGATGAGTTCTCAGAGTTAACCTCCGACCGTTGCAGGTGGCGGAGTGATCTCATGTCTGATTTGAGATCCGTCCGATCGCCGACGCGCGGAGAGTTTGAAGATCCATCCGATCGCCGACGCGCGAAAAGAAAGCTCGGAATTTTGGCTAAGTATGGAATGGTCGGGCTGTTGAAGGAAGTGAATGTCCACCGTTGCAGATGGCGGAGCAATCCTGCGTCCGATCCAAGAGTCGTCCGATCGCCGACGCCAAAGGGAGATCAAAAATTCGGCTAAGTGTTGGAGAAATCGAAAGAGTTTTCAAAGTCGGAGAATAACGAAAGTGCCGCTGTTGCGGACGGTGGAGTAATCTTGCATCCGATTCAGAGGTCGTCCGATCACCGACGCCGCCGAAAGAATTGAAAAATTGTTTAAGTGTTGGGGTGGTCGAAAGAGTTTGTGAAGTAAGCGTCTGCCGTTGCGGGTGAAGGAGCGTTTAGGCTTCCGATTGGAAAGTCTTCCGACTTTCGATCCAAGAGTCAGCCGACGCCCGATGCGGAAAGTTCGTCCAAGGAAGAGCGGATGTCGGAAGGGTTGGAACTCCCGGAGAGCCGCCGTTGCAGAAGGCTGAGAGTTTCCAGGGAGCCAATTCAGTGGAAGAAATAACGGTCCGGGAGCCGGTTCGGCGGAGGAAAGAATGGGAAAGGAGCCGATACGACGGAAGGGAGATTGGTTAGAGAGCCGATACGGTGGAAGGAACAATGTTTCCTGGAGCCGATTTCAACTGTTTCTCAGCGAAATTTTGGGCTTTTTTTCAGTGAATTTCAGGGCTGGAAAATAAGAAAATTGGCAGCGAGCTGATGTGCCAAATTGCGCAAAAAACAATATTTTACAACAAAAAAAAAAAAAAACAAGGGCGCTGCCCTCGACCCTCCCTGCAGTGGCGCAAGGAACCCACAATGGGGCAAGCCCCCTTGACCCCCGTCGTCCCCCTGAGATAGTCGTTCTTGTGAGAAAGAAAATCCTATATTTTGGGGCAATTGAGTAAAACCCAAGGTTCATAAAAGATGAATGATGCAATGGAAGTGTGGTGGCTGAAGTTAACATTCTCGGCCAAAATGCAGCTGTGTGTAAAATGCAAAGGTTTGCTGAAAGTCTTCATTCTTAGAAGGGGTGTGGTTTTCACATCCGAGGTCGGAATGGCACGTGTGAATAGGCGTTGGAAAGCTTATCTAGAAAGGAGCAAGGATAAGTGACCAGAATCTTGATGATGCCTTGTGATAAAGCATACTCAGGGTTATAAGGCTCGACTTCACCCATCGGTACTTGAGTTGGGGTGACACTTACTGGAGCCAGAGGAGTTGGTTACTGCTATGGTTTTCACTGTGGTTCTGTCGGCTGTGGGTCGGCTCTCTTTGTGGTCGAAGGCTTGATATTTATTTGTAACCGACCAGTGGGCTTGATCGGGGTGTCCTCCAACAAAAATGTACTTATCTAGAGGTTGAGCTTGTATTATTCCTCTTTCTCCTAGTCGATGAGTGGCTCTGCGATTGAAAAATTGACCTGCTTTGTTTCCTCGGGTACTGGTATTTTTGTCTTCACCTATCGGGTCAATCCCGGAATATTTGGTGGACAGACGGATAGTAGTCAAGAGCATTGGACTTGGGGTCCTCTCCCTACATATACTGGACCGACGTATGGTAGAGATCCAGCTGGATGTGTGAGTTCACAGATAGGTTTTGTCAGATGTTCTGAGGCACCCTCCATATAGTCGCGCGAACCTTTAATTGTTGGAACCAGTTTTCCAGAAACACTTTCCCCTATCCTAGATCATGCAGAGTTCCTTTCTAGGAGAAGGGTTTAAACCTATTCATGTTGAACTTTTTCAGTTCCCGGAAGACTGGACTTCCTTCTGGACAGATGTGATACATAACAATCCAGATCATGAACGAGGGGAACTTGATGATTCCTCCCATCTCTTGGCATCGTTCACAGATGGTTTTGATCATGTAGGTGACATAATCTCCCCATCTGTAGATTCGACCGTCAGTTGCAATTGTGTCGACAGCCTCCATCATTTCCAATTTGAGGTCACTGCCTTGACCGGCCAATGTAAGTGTGATTGCGATTATTTTAGCCACAATTTGTGGTGTTCGAGTTGCAATCTGCCCGATCATCAACCCTTTGGAATTTTTCCCGGACGGTGATCCTGTAAGCTTTTGGACCAACCCTTCCTTGATTCCAATTGGTACAGGGTTCCCTTGGTTAGATAGGCCAGTGAGTTTGGAGATGACATCTCCGGTAATGTCGATCGGCTCGTCGAAGTAGAACCGACCATTGTGGTATTGAGTGATGATGAATTTGACGGTAGCTTCTTTTTTCCCACCAAAGCTTTCCATTAGGGGTGCATTGGCATAGTTAAAGATGGTGCTCCATCGGAATTTTTCGACCGCTTGGGTCATCTTCTTGTTGATGAAATCCCATTCTTGAATCTCGGCCCATAGTTTCTACCATGGACCCTCCTGGACTTTGGCGTTTTTTATATTCTTTAATCTATGGATCAAGGGTGTATCCTCAGCCTGCAGCTCTTTCGCCTTGGTCCCTGCTCTGGTCTGTTTGGGGGCCATGGTGTCGGATTGGTGAAGTTTATTACAGGGTTCTTGACTTTTGGTCGACTGAGTTTGTGAATGCTCTATGTGTAAGGGGCGCATTGAGTGAACCTTCGACGGTCCATGATTTATAGGGGACGATGTGGTTACATGTGGTAATGAATGTGTTAATGGCAGAATTGATGTTCCAGCTACAATAAGCGAGTGTGGAGTAATGGTGAATTGCTTTTGGTGCTCGAGGTCATAAATGCACGATGGGACTTTCGAGGTCGTCGGCTAGTGTTGGTGCTGAGAATGGTCGATCGGACTGGTCGATGAAGATTGTTGAAGATGATGATCTCATTTGTTGAAGTAGTGATTTCCTATCATGTTTTGTTGTGTCAGGTGTATTACTTTGTTTTTGGGATTTTTAGATTTTTATGGGTTTTGGTTGTCGATTACGGTCATTATATGATTTTTTTTTTCAGTTTTTGTAATGTTTGAGCCGAGCTCCATTAACGAGCTACCGAAATACTAGGACCTGTAATGTTTTTAGTCGGACTAAACCATTGGGGTGTATCTCTTCAACAACGTAAGGGCCCATCCATTATGTGTGGATTTTCTTGGGTTTTCCTTTGACTTGACTATTATAAAGTAAGGCAAGGTCACCAACCGATAGGTTTTTGTTTTTGATGTTGCAGTTGTGACATGCTTTCTGTTGTTGCTTGTGAATTTCTTGGTGTTGTATAACCATGATTCTTTGTTCTTCCAGTTTGCTAAGTTGAAATAGCCGGTCCTTTCCTACATGTTCGACATCGACATGTAGTAGTTGTGCAATAATAGGTGTCTGTTGTCGGAAATGTAGGGGGACGACTACTTCTTGTCCATACACTAGTCGAAAGGGGGTTTGGTCAGTCGATCGTTTATAGGCTGTCATGTATGTCCATAATATTGCGGGGATTTTCTCGTCCCAGTCGTCCTTGTCGGTACTGCATATTTTGTTTAACCCTTTTGTTAATGTGTTATTGAAAGCTTCAATCGCGCCATTCGACTGAGGATGATATGATGTACTTCGTCGGTGGTTGAAGTGGAACTGGTCGGTCAAGTGTTTGATAGTTTTGTTGATAAAGTGTGTTCCTTGGTCGCTGAACAATGTTAGTGGGCATCCAAATCTAGTGATGATGTTTTCGTAGATAAACTTAGCGGCTACCTCACTCGAACATGTATCGATGGGTTCAGCTTCTACCCATTTAGTGACATATTCTACTGGAGTGATAATATATCTTGCTCCTGATATTTTGGATGGGATAGGAAATGGTCCTATAAAGTCTATAGCCTAGATTTCGAATTTGAGACTAGGGTTTACTGATATCAGGGGCATTTCTGTGCTCGGCAGGGGTCGACCAAGTCATTGACATCTGTCACATCGACTGACAAAACTTTTGCAATCTTTGTGGAGTATCAGCCACCATAATCCTGACTATTGGATTTTCTTTGCAGTTGTGTCTGCTTGGAAATGTCCTCCTACAGGTCCATAGTGTGCTTCATGCATGATTTGGTCTCGCTCATGTTCAAGTACACGCCTTCTAAGAATTTTGTCTAATCCCATTTTATATAAAAATCTGTTGATGAGTCTGTAGGGTGTAGCCTTCATAGCTAAGATTTGTTTTTTCTTGGTGTTCAGACCTTCTGGTGCCTGGCCAGTTTCTAAGAACTGAGCTATTTCTTCGAGTTCTTCTGGCACTGCTTCTATGCGAAATAAATGTGCATCTGGTAGGTTGTCGTCGACTCCAGTCGGGTCCTCCCCTGTGTCTATGCGGGATAGATGGTCGGGCCCGACATTTAGTTTTCCTGGTCGGACAACAACTTCAAACTCAAATTCTTGAAAAAGAAGTAACCAGCGACAAATTCTCCCATGATGAAGTTGTTTATTGACAAGGTACTTCAAGGCTTGATGGTCGGTATAAAATGTGAAGGGATTGGCTAAAAGGTAATGTCGATATTTTTGGAGGGAAAATACCATACCTAGCTCTTCCCTTTCAGTGGTCGAATAGTTCCTTTCAGCCTTATTTAATTTACAACTGCTGTAAATTATAGGGTAATCCATCCCATCATCCCCTGGTTAAGTTAGTATTTCTTCGATTGCTATTCCTGATGCATCAATATGCACATGAAATTTGGTCGACCAGTTTGGAAATTTTAGAATGGGGGCTTCGACTAGTTTCCTTTTCAATTTGTCAAAGGAGATTTGGCATTCCTATGTCCACTTAAACTCTTAATATTCCTTTAGTAGTTCTTCTAGAGGGTAGGTCATATATGAATAGTGTCTTATGAATTTTCTATAATAGCCTGTATGGCCAAGTAACACCCGAACTTGTTTGGGGTTTATTGGTGGTTTCAGGTCGAGGATAATTTTAATCTTTGCAAAGTCAACCTTGATACCATATTTACAGACAATATGCCCTAAGAGTATGCCTATGGGAGTCATAAAGATACATTTCTTAATGTTCAGGGAGAGTTGAATCTGTCGACACCTATCCAGCATAAGTTGGAGCCATTTGCAGTGATATTTTAAGGTGGAGTATATTGTCCAGTCATCGAAGTATACTGCCATGGTCTTATATATGTATTCTTGGAATGTCTTGACAATAATTTGAGAAAACACTCCAGGTGCATTCTTTAACCCAAAAGGCATAACTCTGTAAGCAAAGGAGCCAAATTCACACACAAATGTTGTTTTCTTTTGATATTCTTTTGCTATTGGGACTTGGTTATAGCCTGAGAATCCATCTGTAAATGAGTAGCATTCATGGCCTGCAAATTCATTCAAGATTTTGTCAGCATAAGGGGTGGGGAATGGGTCTGTCGGTGTGACTTTGTTGAGCTCCCTAAAGTCGACACAAATTCTTACCTTGTCAGGTCATGTTTCTTGTGTTGTACAACCATGGGGCTTGCCCATTTCGACTGGTCGATAGGGTAAATGATCTCGTCTGCTAACATGTTGTTGATTTCCTTTTTAACTATCACCTTGTACTTGTGAGCTAGTTTATAAGGTCTTTTCTTGACAGGATGAACATCAGGTTTGGTATCAATTTTCATTTCTCCCATTTCTTGTACTAAGCCTTGTAAGTCTTTATAGTCCCTGGTAAAGACACCTTGGAATTCTCTAAGTAAGTTCACTATTTCAGTGGTCTATTGGTCATTCCAGTAGTCAACAATATTGGCTATTTTTGGTCGGTCGTCATTTGAAATGTCGACCTCTTTAGTTTTCACTTTGGCATCTATCCACTCAGGTCCTTTAGCTTCATTAATCGACCAAATCCCTTCTTTGAACTATGAGAATGTGGAAGGGAAATCGGCTGTAGTCATTCTGTCAAGATCTAGTTTGTCGGTGGTCTCGACTTTCAGGATTGAGTGGATAGGTTTGGTTGTTTCAATGTGGTCGAATTTCCATCTAAATCTTTTGCCTTCTGTGTGTTCATTTTCTAAGTGTAAATGGGTTGACTGTGGTTTTGACTTAGTTTGTATATTGTTACAACCCTTAATCTGTCGGTGGTTTGGGTAGGGTTGTTTTTCGGTCGGTTGGAGAAACTATTTGATTTGCTGTGCTGTTTAAGCCAATTTTTCCTATTGAGGTATGAAGTTGAAGTCTTTAATAAAATTTTCCCTCGGTTCATGCCAGAAGAAGGTTTCACCTCTAGCTTCCTCCATCTTATACCATTTATTGGGTAAGTCGACTAGGGTTGAAGGGAACAAATGTGGCCAAGCTCACTCATCCTTGTATCCAAGTCTTCTCCACTCCATTTTCTTAAGTCTTGATATGTTCTTATGGGTTTTGACCTTGGGTAAATATAGGGAATTGGGCTTGCTGGGTTAACTTCTTTCCACCAAACCTCTCGACAAAGTAAGTCGAAGCAGTTGTCCAGGTCTATAGTTTTGATTGATGGGTATCCCACCATATAGCTACTTGACCTATAAATGTTTCAAATAAGCATTGGATTCGGCCATGTTCTCCAATATTTTTAGATACCCGTTCGACATGCATGACTAGGGATTCCCTTTCCTTATACCTGGGTAGTTGTGTAGTGTTTAAGTTGGTTGGTTGTAAGGTAGGGCATTCCCTGACTTTCTTTTCAAATATTTTGGGGATAATTGATACTATGAAGCACTATTGGGTGGGTTTTTTCTGTACTTTTTGTATAGTCCAGCACCCTCTTGCTTGTGTTTCATAATTTTCCATCTCCCAGTCATTCAGTTTAGCATCTGATTTATAACCAATTGAGTCTTGGTTACCTAAGTTAAGCTCTCCATAGATGTTTGGTTCTGTGTAGTCTGTATTGTTGTGGATCTGGTAAAGTTGTCTGACATTGAGTTCCTCATCAATCAGTTCAGTCCAAGGCTCTCCTTGGGATGGATGAATGGGTACAATGAACTTTTGACCATTTCCTTTTAACTTGATTCATTCCTTGTCTAAGGATATGGATGCTTTCATCTTTCGTCCACAATGTCGACCGACTAGTGCGGGGAAGGAGCTAGATCCTTCTTTTGGGTCAATAATTTCAAAATCAACCTTAGTCGAGATTCCTTTGATGGTCGTGTCAACATCTTTCCAAACCGCAATGGGTTCAATGAGGCCTGGGTTGGCGAGTTTCAGATAAATTCCTGACTCATAGAGTCGAGGTCTTCCCATCTTTTCCCATGTATCCCGGGTCATGATATTTACTTGGGACCTAAAGTTGAGCACTACTTGTCGGACGTGGTAACCTTCGATTTTTAGGTTGACAAGTGGGTCGACATCATTTTTGTCTTTTTGGTTTAGGCTGTAGATGTTTTTTGTTCGTTTTCCAAAGTTGGTACCTTTTATTTCATGCAATAAGTCAATGAACTGAGCTACGGATTTGTCTGTTTGAGCGAGTTGGACTAATTGATGTATTGTGTTGGGTCGACTATTAACAATGTCTTCTTGTTGTGCAATGTCGTGAAATATGTGGGTTGCTTCTTGATATGTGTGTTTTTTCTTTATAGGGTCAGGATAACCATTTGTGTCTTTAATCTTACTAATTTAAGGGTTATTAGGTCCTGTTTTTGTGCCTTGTCGAGTGACAATATGTAAATTTTTAGTAGTTATTACATCATGCTTTTGTACACAAGACAAGACATTAACATTTTTCTTCGTATTGATTTTCTCTAACATAGTAGGACAATCCTCCAACGAGTGATCGCCTACTCCACAGTGTGTATAGAATTTAAGATCAGTTATGTCCTTGTATGGACAGTCTGTGTACCAGTGACCTTCTTTGTATCATGTGAAGCACTAGGTTGGTCGACGCAGACGTATGTCGCGATTCCCAGGGAATCGACCTCTTCCTCCATAACCCTGGTGTCAGTTGTCGTACCGGCGCTCATATTGTCGACCGTCATATCTTTGTCCGTTCTGATCATTTGGTGGATGGTTTTGCTCGTTATGTTGCGCCACTGCATTTGTTTGGTATACCGCGTGATAGTTCTGTCGATTCTTTAGGTTTAACTGACAGTTGACGGTGTTATGACTTTTGGTTTCACAGATGGTGCACCAGGAAGCTTTGCCATTCTTCATATTAATAGGGCATTCTGCTGTAGAGTGATCTCTGTGTTCCTTGCAAATGTCGCAAAATGCTTTAGTCTATATCAAGTGGACGTCTTGTTGGCTATATTCATGTCGACAGTTATCCTTCGAGTGGCCGTCAGTTGAGCACTTGGTGCACTAGATGTCATGATGTTTGAGGCTGAGCTCCTTCAGATACTTCTGTATGTTCTCTAGCTGTTGTTCTAGTCAGTGGTATATGGGGTATGTAGGTATATCTTTGTCCATCTCAACCTGCAGAGCTTTTGTGAGCGCATCTTCATATGTTTTGAACGTCTCTAGACTAATATGTCGACGTACTTTTTGTGATAGTCCTGCAAGAAACCATTGAATTAGTAACTGTTCATCAATAACATAATCCATTTGGCTTAGTAAATCTTTCCATCGCTTGTCGTAGTCGCGGACGAATTTGCCTGGCTTTTGTGAAGTAGTTTTGAGCTTCTTCGCGGCCAGGTACTTAGCGTCTAGAATTTTAAATAATGATAGGAATTACACCTTAATCTTGTATTTGTTCGCTCTGGGTTGTCTCTTGGAAAAGTTCATGTATCATGTCAAGGCCCTTTTCCTTAAGGCTCCTGTGAACTGTGCCATTTGTCAGTCTTCATCTGTAACCTGGTTTGCTTCCCAGGTCGACTCGCAGATGAACCAATGTCGTATGGGGTCTTTGTCTCCCTCATAAAGAAGAATGTGAGTTGATCCGTGACCCATGTCTGAATCACTTTCACTGCTCTCAGAAGTTGGCAGAGGTGGAGGTGGGGGTGGTGGTGAAAGTGGTGGGGTTATTGATGTAGTCATTCCTACAGAATTCTGGTCAACGAAATTTGTGCTCCTGTCGATCATCGAGTCTTCGTCGACTTGCATTCGATTAATGTCACCTTCTACTATCAATGGTCCACTGCAACTTTGTGTTCGCAGGTCTGATTGTTGATTTCTTCTAATGCTGTACTTGGCAGGGGGGGCACTCCTTCGTGTGTCGGAAAGAGCAAGTGGATACTTCGGAGGGAGGGTGCCACTTGAAACATCACCCAGTTTCCTTCCAGCGGTCAACGTATAATAAGGTGTCGACCAGTGTACATTTCGTCACGTAGTCAGCTCCATATACTAAAGTCACCAGCTCGTAGTCGGAGGTCATCTTCGACAATAGTCTATATTCTGGTACACAGATTCAGTGGGGAAAGGGTCATTCCTTCACTGGGAGCTCTTAGTTGGAGAGCTTCTGGCTGCTCTATCCACACTTCTTCCTCCGTAGGGGACCCTTCTTGCTCCATGCCTTCTTCATGTTAGTCATGACCCGACTCTGGCGGATTCCCTTCCTTGTCGTTCTCCCTAGGGTTTTGTCCTCTGTGCAGCTCTAAGGCTCTTTCACGTATTGCTTCCCTTCTCTGGTATCTTTCATCCCTTTCGATCTTCTGGATGTCTGACATACTTTTGTACAATACTAGTCTCTTGCGGTGCTCTTTGGTCGACTTCTCATTACTGGTGCCTACTATCTGGTCTAGGTCGACTAGGATCCACTATACTCTATTTTTGACACATGACCAACTCCCCCCCCATAGCCTACCCGACACTTTTAGAAAGCTCGGATAGTTCTGTCTATTTGCTCAGGAAGTATTCCCACTCCCTTTCTGCAATGAATTTCTCCTACTTCCTCTNGACCAACTACCCCCCCATAGCCTACCCGACACTTTTAGAAAGCTCGGATAGTTCTGTCTATTTGCTCAGGAAGTATTCCCACTCCCTTTCTGCAATGAATTTCTCCTACTTCCTCTGCTTCTCCACCCAGTTAGTGTTTGATGGCTTTTCGTATAGCAGTGGACGAGTTTCAACAATATGTCCTGCTCCCTTCTCAATCAAGAATTTGAACAGCAAGGTCGGTAGGAAACAAAAAAATTGTTCAGTGAAATCTGTGTAAAATTTCTCTTTGACAGTTTCCACTGAAGTTCTATCTTCGACTGCTTGTTCCTCATAGAAGTCGTTGGTGATTTTATCAAACCACTTCGACAAATTTGTTCGGCCTCCTCGGATCAGTTTTTCCAGCAACTGTTGTTCTTTAGTTGTGTCTGTCTTTCTCATCTAGGAGTTGCTTCAAGAGTTGGGGCACTGATTCGACAAACTTTTCATGCGTCTCTGTGAAAAATCTTTCTTTTGCCTCAGCGATTGTTAATCTATTCCTTTGTGCATAATTTTGCAGATAGTTTGCAATTTTACGTTCCCACCAGTCCTTAATCTCCTACTCTGGTATCATATGTGAGCATATATTTCAGTCATGTACTATCGGCAACAGAACCAATGTTGTAATCTCACAGATCACATAAGGTTACCAATAATACATACTAAAACATACATAAATATAAACCAGAGACAAGAGACAAGAACAGGTAAGATAAACAGATTATATTATTCCAATGAGTTCATACAAGGTAGAGAACTGAACTGAGTTCTTGTTTGGCTCAACAGCCTAATATATACAATTTACAAACAGTTACAAAATAACTACATGTTAGTTCGGTGAACTGACACAACTTTTAGTTATCCGACCTAATCTTCTAGTTTATTCGGCCAACAGACTTAGTCGGCCGACCGACTTAGTCGGCCGACCGACTTAGTTGGCTAATCGACTAAGTCGGCCCATTAACTTAGTTGGTTGATCGACTAAGCCAATCCTCGTTCAATTCAACTTATCGACTTGCTCCTTCTACAGGGCTGAATTGAATTACCCAGTTGTGGATAAACAAGCTTATGCAATATTCAAAGCGGTAAAACATTTCAGGCCATACATACTTAAGAACTAGACTAAGGTAGTAATTCCACACCCAGCTGTAAGGTATCTTTTCGTACAAAAGGAATTAGGAGAAAGAAGAGGCAACTGGGTAACATCTTTACAATAATATGATCTCGAATTCAAACCAACATATATAGTAAAGGGGTAGGGATTGTGCAAACTAATGGCTGAAGGTAAAGGCCATGAAGAAAACAATTGGGAAAATGAAGCTGAGTTACATATGATGGATGTATGTCCTCTTTTCACAGCTCCAGATTCCTGGTACCGATACCTTGTTCATTACCTTCAGGAAGGATTGTTGCCGGAACATTGGAATTCCAAACAACAAAGAGAGTTGTGCCTTAAATCAACTGTATATCAGATCATTGATGGAATATTATTCATAAAGAATTATGATGGAGTCCTTCTCAGATGCTTAGAGAAAGAAGATGCAAAGAAGGTCATGACAGAGTTATATGATGGGCCTGTTGGAGGTCATTTTTCCAGAGATACGACAGCCCACAAGATTCTCAGAGCCAGATACTATTGGCCCACACTATTCAAAGATGCATACGCCCATGTCAGAAAGTGTGATATCTACCATAGGTGTGGGGGAAGACAATCCAAAGCAACAGGACCATTGAATCTTGTGATGATAACAGAACCATTCGAGCAATGGGGGATTGATATCATTGGAGAGATAAAACCAAATTCTTTCTTGCAACACAAATACATTTTGACGGAAACTGACTACTTCACTAGATGGGTCGAGGCCATTCCATTACATAAAGTGAATGAAGATTCAGTCATGGATTTCTTGCAAGATCATATTATGACCAGTTTTGGGGTTCCAATTTTCGTAGTTTTTTATAATGCTACTTATTTTTATTCTATTAGATTAACTTCATTTTCTCATGAAAGAGGAATCAAGTTGCATTATTCTGCAAACTATTACCCACAAGGAAATAGTTTGGTAGAATCTACAAACAAGAATCTGATTAGGATCTTAAAGAAAATTGTGATAGAAAACCAGAGAAGTTGGCATTTAGCATTACTGAATGCTCTTTGGGATGATAGAGTCACACCCAATAATTCCTTAGGTGTGTCACCATATACCCTTGTTTATGGAAAAGAAGTTATTCTTCCTCCCAACATTATGCTACCATCTTCCATAATAGCTTAAGAGTCTAGAGGTACAGATAATGAAATCCTACAGATTAGAATCTATAATCTTTTGAAGGTGAAAGAGTCTAGGTCCAAATCCAGAGAATGATTTAAGCATCAACAGGAAGTAGTGAAACGATGGTTTGATAAGCATAAAGCTAGAAAAAAGGAATTTGAAGTGGGAGATCTGGTTCTTAAGTGGGATCACCCACATGATGAAAAGGGGAATCACACGAAGTTTCAACAGTTATGGGTAGGCCCTTTTCAGATTGCGGCAAAGCTTGGCCCCTCAACCTACCAGTTGCAAGATTTACAGGGGTGGGAAGAGAACTTACCAATTAATGGTTTAGTTCTCAAATCTTATTTTTCCTGATTTTTGTTTTATTTTGTACATAAATAAACTGATTTGGTTGTTTATTTTTTATTTATTTTGTTTCTATTTGTTTTTAGCTATATTTTGTTTGATTTCAATAAAAGAAGCAAACTTTTGGTTGCATGGAGAGCGTCAAAATTCTGGATTAACTAAAATCCTTGATTATAAGACTATGTACTATTGATTTATCTGAAAGAATTTCTTCTAGTTTAACAGTTTTCCTCAATGGCTATGAACACATTGAAGTCCTACTTAATCCTTGTAAATTAACTTAGGATCAAAAGGTCTGGAATACTATTTCGAGGCTCCATCCATCTCACATTTATAAATGTCTTAGGGGGTGACAGCAAAATACCCATGGAAAGGAAGCAGGGTAAACAATATATTATATATAAATGACCCCATTCCAAGAATTGAAATCCAAAAGGAAAATAAGAGTCAAAAATCTCCTAAGAAAGCAATGTGTATCAAAACAAAGTACTGAACCATATGAGTACAAAGTTTCCAAAGTTCTTCTCCATCCGTGAGATGAAAATTAAATACATCTCTCACACAAAAGGACACTGTGGATAGAGGAGCCTGAATACAAATTCAGAAAGAAAGGCATGTAGGATGACTCAAAAAGGACAAAAAATTCCAAAAGCACAAAAGTGCAAAATGGCATGGGAATGAGGAACAAACGAATATTTATGTTTACCATATGTTACAATCCTGTGGTGTCTAAGCTGGGAGATACTCGAAGACAGAGGTAAAAAATGAAACTCATATTCTTGGCCTTAAAAGAGTTATCTAGACTTTTAGATCTTGGTTCCCATTATCCCTAAATTGGACTATCATCAATGATTAAAGTACATATGTGCCATTTGGGAAATACAAACATCTAGAAGAATCCAACATGTTGGTTTTATTGTCAAACAGTCTGTTACGTAAGGAAGAAATTGTCCAGAGATCTGGGTTCACCATGTAGTCACCAATTGTTGCAGCTGCAACTTTTTCCCAAATTTTAAAAAAAAATTGGACCCTCCTTTTAATTTTATCTTGCTTGGATTTATTTGGTTTCTTGAACTCTGTTTTTCCTCTGCTACGAATTTGGTTTTTCTTGAGTTTGATTTGAGGTCAGTTGTTTCCTTCGTTTTGAAAGTTGAATGATCTATAATTGCTTTTTGTCTAGCTAATGCATAAGAACTGTGGATTTTTTATTGAATGTTTGGAGCTTGAAGTCTGATTTTGGTGATTTTTATCGCTGATTTGATGATGAGTTGACTGTTTGTTTCCACTGTGTCGGAGGTTGAGTGAACTAATATTTCCATCGCCCAGCTGAAAAGCATTTTAGTTTATTTGAGTACTTAACGTTTGTTCTGATTTTTTCAATGATCGCTGTCGAAAGTCAGTTGAACAAGGAATTGAGGAATTAGTTTTCTATGCCACCGATGGATAGTCCTATTTTTTGCAGTGCGCTTTATGTGGTCTTTTGGTTTTATTGTATAAATTCTTTTTGACTTTATCGCTATCGAATGTCTGATGATGAATGAGTCGAGGCATCAGTTTTCTATGTCACCGCCATTTAGGAGGGAAAATGGAGATCGTTACGATGGATAGTTATTTTTCTTGCTGATTCCATGGTTTATTGCTTAAACCTTGTGCTTTTCTTTATTTTTGTTTTCTTTTCGCTGTCGGAATGGTTTTTGGCTATTAATCGGAGGCCTTGTCCTTTGCATTGCCGACACTGCGGAATCGTTGTTGTTTGAGTCACCGGTGCTTAGTCTTAAGAGTCTCTAATCGTCGATGATTTTCTGTTGTCATGGAACCCATAGTCTTTACTACCCACCATTGCGGCTGCTAAGTGAACTATCCCACTGATGCATTAGTCCTTCCACTCGCCGATGCCGATGTGTTTATTGAATAGTGGTTCCAATTTTCGATACGTGACTTCGGTGGAATTTAGTGCTTTATACCATCGACATTGCGGAAACTTTCAGCTTTGTCTCACCCATATTGCATATTATCTTATGTCTTGACCCACTGATACGTAGTATTTATAACCTCTGATCGTTGAGGTTTTCATTTGATCGCGGAATCCATAGTCTGATTATATTCCGTCGTTGCGGCTCCTCAGTGAACTGATCATCCGATTCTATAGTGCTTCTAGCCGTTGATGAGAGTTTTTTTTTCACCCAATGCTTAAGTAGTTCTACTCACCGAGAGGGTTTTTCCCGCCTTTTTTATGTGCTTTTACTCTATTTTATGATGGTGGAGTTGTTTTGTTGGTTTTGGTCGAGTCTAGTTTTCTTCATGATGAGGAGCGCAATTTAGGGTTTATATTGGCGGTTACATTGCTGTGATTCATGCTTTATTCGGAGGATTTCGAGTTAGTTTAGATGCGGCCTGGATTGAGTTAAAGGGTCTATTTTTTGGGCTTGTGATTTTAGTTTGGATAGTGGATTTAGCGGATTTCAAGATACGAACTTGTAGGATTTTCTTTGCATTACCATTTTTCTTTTCATGTATTAATATTGTTGATAAGTTCATTTTACAGGATGGATGTTTTGATACAGTTTGTGTTACTTTGTGAAATGCTAAGTGGTCTAAGAATAGGCTGTGTTTGTGAGAGAATGATTGTTGTTGCAATGTCTAAAAGGGAGGCAACAAGGAAGGAAGTGGTTGAATAATGAAGAAGCAGAGATAGAGAAAAGAAGAAGAAAGTGAGGGTCTGAGATCTCAACAGATCAATAGCAGCAAAGGCCCAGGCTTAGGAAAAGTTCATCAGTGACCAAACTGGTCCCTCTTTATAAAAGTGCTATTAAATTTTAGTTTAATGTAACGTATTGTACAACACTCACTAAAAGAAAAAATTGTGTATTTAAATGGTTAGGGAGCCCAAAGGTCACCGGAGGGAAACCCAAAGGTTTTGCGGTTTTGTATAAATATAGGACAGTTAGATGTAAAAAAGGAGGAATTTTTCCTAGATAGATTTGTGAGAGTATGTTGTAAGAAGAACTATTTCCTTTTGCAATAACGAATTACAAGTTCCCTGATGGAGAAAGCTTGGTGGAATTTTTCAAATGTTGTGCTATGGATATGTTGAATGTCAACTATTTCATTTTTAGCTTATGTCCATTAACTGTGAGATTGTTCTAACTCTTTGAACCTATTTTCTTGTTATGAATGCACTCTTGTTTATTCTATGAAATTTCCACTGTGAGTAATGAAGGCTTTTCATAAACAATAAGCTATCTTGTTGTGCATATATCTATTAATTTTCATTTGTTTTGAAATAAGTAACAGATATCTGTGATTTTTCTTAATGCATGCACAGAAATACATTACTCATTTATAAATGATAATCTTGCTCCCTAGGGATAGCTTAGATAGTTAGTTTTAGTTTCTTGTTGTGTGTGATTTAGATGTGAGAGAGTTAAGAGAAGAGGTAAGAACCTATGCATCACATTGTGACCACTCCTAGTATTCTCTATCAATATGCATTTTTAGATAGGCACTTGCATATCATACTCAAATTCAAAAACCTAAAAATATACACGGTGGATCGGGCCGTAACCGGTAAAACCTTTTATTTTGTTACTTGACCTATGGTAGCCAGACCGTAAACAGGATGGATTCCCCATACCAAACAGTAACGGGCTAGTTGGGAACGTTTACTGAGGAGAATCCCTAACTGTTGTTACCTGCGAATTTCCAGGCCTCAACAAGAAGGAATGTAGCGACACAATAGATGAAAAGGAAAACTTGGGATATCATGGGTAAGAATTCGACTAGAGTCACACATGCTATAAGGAATAAAAGCATATTTTTATTTTTGTCCGATAATGCCTACTGACAAGTGTAACTAGAATAGGAATGACAACCTGTTGGATAACAGAATGAATTCAGTTGAATGAAACATGTAAAGAGTGTATAAAAGGAAGAACCCAAGCTGTATGTTGGTTACTTAGTTGGTGTGACTTACCTTCTCTTCTATTACTCAATGTTACTTACTTCTTAGTTGCTTCATTTCTAGTCACTCAGTTGTGTCTATAATAAGATTTAGTCGATTGAGGCTATGTGTGGATCAATAGTAGATTCAAAGAGAAGAGTTAGTTGATCCAGGATATGTGCAAATCGACATTATTGTAAAGTAGGAGAAGATCAAATGGTAGAATACTACATAGCATGAGAGGAGAGAAAAGTATATATAGATAAGAGGAGAATATTCTAAATAGAGTTTGTAGCTGAGTGCATAGGAAAAAGGTGCCACTATATTTCTCATGCCAAATGAAGAGCACCTTTATGATATTTCCCAGATGGGTTTTCGTCTTAAATATTGTTTCAGTTTGTAGATGATGAATGTGTTTATGTTGTATGAATGTATATCATGAATGTGATTAAGTCGCAGTAATTCATATTGTGAATAAGTGTTTATATATTTGATTATGAAGGATTTCTCTTATGCATGAGTCACACTGTTGATAGATAACCTGTGTGTTAAAGCTTATATTGTTGTTATAATCCTTGTTGATGGATAAGTTAAGTAGTTTCTTGTTTTCATATAGAAATAATAAGTATTACACCCACTAGATTCGGTTGAGCTAGTTGGTAAGGAGCCAAGGGAGAAGAAGCCCCCACCAAACTACAAAAGCCTAGTTTTGTAAGTTACCCATAAGAGATATCTCAGGGAGACTGCATCTGCATCGCAAGTGTTGTTGACTGAGCCTTTCTATATTGGGACTATATATTGGGCTTTTTTGCATGTAAAAGAAGCTCTAAACCTGGGTTGAAGGAAAGAAAATTCGAACATGCCCATTTAAGAAAACAAAAACTAGGAAATAAATAATAACGACGACATGAAAGAGAACTAGTTCTTTAAAACCAATACATATTTGAGGCAGGATTTTCATTTGAAAATAATTATTTAACGCTCATTATTTAAATAATGAAAATGCATTACAAACTCAATGTTGATTTAAAATTCATCTAACTTTAGTCATAATACAATAGTACCAATATATTTTAAATTGGGTTCTTACTTAAAATTGAACATGTTCACAACATACTTACATGAAATTTTGCAACTATAAGAGTTGTGAATCACTTGGCTTCTTTTCATTGATGCCAATTATGTACATGAGTTTTGTGTTTTCCTTTGATTGCACAAAATTTCCATTTTTAGTCTACATGCCCTAGTTCTTCTTTCCTGGAGTCATTAAGACATTTGAAATGAATAACAATGAGTTCAACTTGACATATATTCGATGTGATTGTAATAGAAGAACTTGAATTTTATCTACAGGACATAAAACAAACCATTTGAGAACTCCTATAGGCTACGACTCCATCTCCCTAAGTGTTTTTAGTACTAACTTAAGTAGATAATACCACATTTTCTTCTATTTGAAACTATGAAATGAAACTTTTAATAGAAAGTTGAGTTGTCTTTGGTACAAGACATCCTCTACATGCATAATGTAAATGATACATAATCCCATAGAATATAAATAATACAAAACTTGGCACCATTGATTTTGGTTGCAATGTCTCATGTTTTGGAACTTGAGCATGATACTAGAAGACTCATGAACACATGTCTTCCCAACATGATTATGCTAAAATCTATTACTCCCTTAGTGAAGTTCTTCTATGAGATAAAAGTATGCAAAGGAGTTGGTGGCAGTAAATCAATCTATATCTCTCGATTGCTTAATCAAGGTTGGAATAGTGTGACAAAGACATTTCCATTACTCAACATAGCATTGTATTCTTTAAATATCTTCCCCTTATTGTGGAACATACAAATTAATCATTAAGGACAATATTATTAAACACCTTTGCATTCCCTTTTGTGAAAATAAAATCCCCAAATTATATGGCTTCTAAAGACAAAACAAGGGTTATGTCGTATTGCGACATTTTGCAATAATTATTTTGTATTGTGACATTCATCCATGGTCATGTCACAATGTGACACACATATTGGATAAATTTATGATAAATTGTTATTTTCCTTTGCTGATTAAGGGATATGCTTGATTGTGAAAATTCTACATAATTATGTAACAATGTGACATTCATTGTAGCTACTTTCTTCAATGGTTATGTAGTATTGCAACATTTTGCAAGGATTTTGTTGTAATGGGCAAGTTCCTCCATCGTTATGTCACATTATGACATTCAAAGTTTTATAATATTTAAATATTTCCTAAAGGTTTTTCTGTGTGTGCAATTCCTCTATGATTGTGCCATACAACATTCATATTGGAAATGACCACCAATTTTTAAGCTTTCCACTTGGTATCCTTCAATGTCGTTAGCATTTCATTTTGTGAGAAGCTTAACCTCAAACTATATGGCTTCTAAAGTGAAATAAATTATTATGTCATATTGCAACATTTTGCAAGGGTTTCTTACATTGTGCCATTCCTCCATGGTTATGACATGATGAAACACCCATATTTGTTAACATTATGCTAAATGTTTATTTTTCATTTCTCAATAAGGGTAATGTTTAATTGGTGAAATCTTGCATGGTTATGCCACATTATGACATTCATTGTGGCTACTTTCCTCAATGGTTATGTAGAACTGCAACATTTTGTAATGCTTTAGTTATATTTGGTATTTGCTGATAGTTATGTCAGAATGCGACATTTATGGTTGTTATATCTTATTTTACCACACTTGGTAGATCATGCCTTTATGGCCTTCCATGTCCCTCTACAGACTCTTTGGACCCCCTTTTCCCATATTATGCTTTGATATTCCAAGAAGGTCCCCAAACAACACCTGTTTATGTGTATACGTGACTTTTAAAACTATACTCACGTGTATACGCATATTTTGAGCCAAAACCTGTGTAAATTGGGAAATGTACATAAAGCCAAAACAATTTCTAGTTTTCCTCATAGAGCCCCGAATAACATGACCCTTGGCTTTCCATATTCCTTGAGAATGCTCTGACTTGGCCCTCCATTTCCTATTTAGAGTGTTATATATTGAGCTTCTTGGATACATTGAAGAAAATGGAGAATTGGAGAGAAAGGAAATTATAGTCCATTGTTGCCTCACTTGTTTATGCTTGAGTCTGCATCCCCTTGTCCCTTTGGAGCACACAATGTTGCTCTTCCCAAGATTTCCTTTTCTTTGTAAGCTTGTCATTGAGAGATGGAGGATTGAAGTGGTGGAGGCCTAGGTGGAGGAATCGATTTAACTGGTTTACAGAAGTGCCGACAGAGTTTGTCACTATTGTATCTCTATTTTATTAATAGAAATATCCATTTCTTGTCCAATACATGTGCATAAATATGAATATTGTATCCATGGATGTATTTACTTTCTTATACATGATTTTTTATATATGTTAGGGTATACCTAACATGTTGATATATATCATTCTTGTCTTGTTTGTTGTTGTTGAGAGTGAATTGTGAATGTAAGCATGTTAAAAATGATCAACAGGGATCTACATCAACCTCCTAGAATAAGGAATGCTTCATATCCATTAGTGTTATATGTCTTTATTACTCTTGCATATTGGAATGGATTCATTTCTGGTTTCATCCTGTATGTTGTGGTACACCCCAAGCCATAGGAAGTTTCTCTCCATAACAATGGTTATGTAAAATTGCAACATTTTCTAAGGGTTTTTTTGTGTGTGGAATTCCACCATGGTTATGCCACAATGCAATATTCATCTTGGGAATGACCATCGATTTCTAATGTTTGCAATTGGTATCCTCCAACGTCCTTAGTATTCCGTTTTCTAAGAGAATTTTCCTCGTACTCTATAGCTTATAAGGATAAATATGGTAAAGTATTGTAACTTCAGAAGATATTCAATTGTACTTTTATTGTATTCTACTTTGAAGATGTTATTCCTCCGTTCGAATATTTCCTTGATGTAATTGGTCATGTAAAAGTCATGAGGTAAAACCTTTATCGTAATTCTAGGTAATAGTACACACAAAAGTAATATATAAAATGTATTTTGAGTCTTCCTAGGTAGGTCGGCCCTAATTAGAGTACCCGACTGACCTATTTAGTTATTTGAATCAGTCACCTGATGAATATAAATAGGTGACAGACATCTCTCATTCTTACACACCTTACACTCAAGAATTGCACAAGAGAGAGAGAAAGAGAGTATATTGTGGAAGAGTATAAACTTTCCTTGTTGTTGGGTTTTTACATTTTACTTTGTTGAATTCTATATAGAGGAATTTCTGTTGGGTTTTCTTCCCCATGAGGGTTTTGGAGGATAAACCTCTATGTTTTTTTGTGTTGTTGTGTTTGTCTTTCTTTCGATGATCCTTTGCTTATGGTTATGATGTTATGATACTAAATGTTCTTAGATATTGTATAAACATTAATAATATAACTTGGTATCCAAACCACCCTAAAATAAGTATTTGTGCAGCCGAAATGCTGCTACAACTACAACTACTGGAGATTAGGGTTTCAAGCCTGAAAAACCCTAGAAGGAAAAATATAGTGATCTTGGAATTTTTGTTATAAATCAAGATTAGAAAAGGATTAGGAGAATAAAAATTTACAAGACAAATATAAAATATTTATGTACCTTGTGTGCGATATTCAACACCAGATTCGCTATAATTTAGGACATACGATTCCTCGAAATCAGGGTTCCAGCCTCTCCCAGAGTTCGACCTTAAACATGTCACCTAGGGAGAATTGCTATATCTCGGTATATGAAGGTCCAAATGAAATTTATCAAGATTTTTCATATAAGGAATGGAATTTAGTTTCTGTGGTCCGATTTTCATACCCTGAAGGTGAAACAATGACATGTGGCAGTCCATACAATTTCATTATGCTGAACAGTCTTGAAATAAGTCACTTTGGGAAAATTTTCATAAGTCCCACTTGATGAATACAACTCTTCTCTAACATATGGGGTTGGGAATAATACATACCAATCTACCTCATGACTAAGTTTTAGACCTTAAGGAGCAGAAAATTTGAATCTATAGTAGAAATAATATTAGTCAATTCTACAGAAGAAACTACAGAAAAACTAGGGGTTCCTCTTCCAGGCACTTCCCTACAAAAATCAGTTGAAAAAAAGAGGAATATCAAAATCTCCATAGGAGGGAACATATTTCTATGTAATAAGTTTCTCATTTTGTGGATTCTCAATTTTTTACCTAACACTGTTGTTGGGGAAAACTAGAGCATCATATATTTTACAGTTTTGTCCACATATTTGGGAAAATAAGTATGATGCCCAGCTCACCTTGAGGATCAAAATATTTCTATCTAATAATATATGAGAGATACCTAATTTGAAAATCAACATTTCTCTATCAAACCCTAGGTCCACCAGAAGTAGTCTTCCAGAAGATCTTTCAAGAAAGCATCAAGTTGAAGCAATCTCATTGGTAAATTCTATCCTCTATATTTCCATTTTAGGTTCTCATTTTTTGTCATGATGACAAACAGTACCAAGATTGAGGACAATCTTGAAAGAGTTGATAACCTATAAGTATGGAATTATATATTGCTTCTCATACTTGAAGAAGCATGACATGGAGAACTATTTCAAAGAAGAAGATGCAGATCCAGAGGGACATGAAGTCAAACCAAAGCATAAGAAGGACCTAGTCAAAACTAAGATGAGTATTTCCATTTCCATTGGATATCACATGTATCATACTTGAAGACTTCCAAGGATATTTTTTATGCAATTAACATATCATACGAAGTTGACCTTCATAATTGAACACTAGTGCATGTGAAATTTTACCCGATGAGAAATTGTTGCTATAAAAACACATTTCTATCGCTATAGCGACAATTAGAAGCCCAAATTTTGTTGCAAAATTATCGCCACTTTAGCCATACTTTGAATATTCCTTTGGTATAGTGACATAACATCGATGACGCATGATGATTGTGGTATTTGCTTCAAAAACCAATAGGCATCGATATAGACACGTTTATGTGTCTCTATAAAATGGTTGAACTTCGCTATACCGATGGTTTTTTGTGGAAAAAAGAAGCGTCTAAGTCAAATTGTGTCATTTGAACGATGTTTGGGAGTCGCTATAGCGACAGACTATTTTCTTTATAAATACGAAAACCCTATCGCTATAGCGATGGACTATCGTCGTTATAAATATGAAAACCTGTCGCTATAGTGACAAGAGTTTGTCGCACATTATAAGCGACTATGAGCTGATTTGTCACTATAGTAACATCACTATGTCGATATAACAACAGAAGTATGTCACTATAGCGACGTTTACTATGTATTTTAAAAAACACATATATAAAATTCGTAGCAAAGATTATATTTCAAATCTAGGCATACCTTCCCCTTCCCATAACCAAAACCCTTGGATCTCTCCAAAAAACTCTTGACTCCTCCCAGTACCTAATGAATAAAGGCCCTGTCATTTATATTCTAGATGACTTTCCCACCTTTGTTTATACTACCCATAAAGTACTAGTGTCATAGGAAACCAAAACACAATAGAAGAGAGCCTAAGAATAAGTACAAGAACAACAAGATCCTTGTTTACAAGAGACTTTAGAAGAAAACATAGATAATATAAGACTTTATACTATGCAACAGGTGGTCAATATTATAGGTAGCAATGAACAACAACAAACTACATAGCCAAAGAAGTTAGAGGTTTAGTAGGATATGCCGCTACTTGTAGATACCTTAATGGAAGATGTATAAAGTGAACTTAAGGGGAATGCATAGAAAACCCATCCACCTCCTTCTTCTATAATCAATGAGACTTTACTACAATCTCAGGATGCGTAGATTGTACAAAATCCTTAGCACAATCACACCATCATAAACATGTGCCAATAAAAAAAAGATATCACTCCCTTTTTTACCAAAGACACTCAATAGAGGATGGTGCAACATTGAATATCACAATAGGAAGACAAAACCAAGATAATTGACTAGTACACACACTCAATCGCCAATGAATTTACTCTATGAACACTTCCCTTAGGTGTTGTGATCCCTGATCTTCCAAGGTACTCAACACAACAATAATCTGAGCAACTCAAGGGTGCCATCACAGATTCTGAACATAAATTAGTTCATGCTAAGAATGAGCAAAAAACCCTTCAATAGGCATACAATGACAATAGAATTTAGTTGGGAAGTGTATTGGAAGCCAAGAACCAAGAACATCAAGCTCATATCATTACAAAAACATGGTCACATCCCTCTATGACCAAATGTTATAGATGAATACTAAAGTTTACTAGTATGTCTCTATTACACATAAGGATATTTCATATGTTGTGCCACAATAAATTATTCAACTTCTTTGCACAACTTGGAAATAGCTAGAGACATAATCACAATTAGAATCCAAAGTTATGAGAAACTACTACAATTTATGGTACATGTTCCTTTAGTAGCCTAAGAAGTATCCAACACTCGCAACCACCTGCAACAGACAACCCAACAAAGAGAAGGAATATTTTATGCACTAAATGATTGGGTTGGAGCACTAACAAAGAAGCAGTTTCCAATAGAAGTCTTGTGTGAGAGGATAAGAAAAATAATTGATGAAGCCAAGATGATCATAGTCCCATTGGAACAATATAAAAAGTACCAAAAGTCTCAATAGGCTAATGATGAACTAGACCAACTTCATGACCAATTACTCGCCATAAATAAAAATCTGCGAGAGTTAAAGCATGTCTCCCAATCAACATAAGACGACTTATAACAATTGAATAAATTTTGTAATGATGAGTGGAAATAAATACAATGATAGAATCCTACTACACTTTACAATGAGAAGGCCCATACATTATTATTTCCATCAACAGCATAATTTAAAAACTATTTCATTTCATTGCTTTTCATAATAATTTGATATGCACTAGTATGAAAATTCCCAGATATCCTAAAAAAATTTATTCAAATTGTGACATTTCTTCCTTTCTTGCACATTCTATCAGCATTTATGGATCTAAAGCTATTCATAATCCTTCTTTGTGTAAAATACGAAGCCATCCATCTGTTGCAAACCTTCCACCAGGGAATTTTGAGCTATCTCTAGAAAAAAAAATTCAATAAAGAATCATCAAGATCCATAAGCTCCTGAGGTTTGAACAATTGGATACTGACATCATGTCCACCACATTTGACAAACTTAGCACATTTGACAAACTTACTGTCCTTCAATGTAGATACTACTGTGTTTTTGAACTATAAGTCTTCTTAGTTAAGATATATAAAGATCAGAATGCATTCTTAATCATGTTCATTCTTTTGTTCAAATCCAGGAAAACCAAACTTCACCAGTAACTCTTCGTTCTGCAGATCAAATTCAAATTATATAAGTAAAATTTTGAATAATAGAGTCTAGTGTTTGAATTCTTTTACATCATATTTTATATTATTCTTCTATCTATGAATAGTTACAAGACTCATGAGAAGGTAATTTATTTCTATCAACTAGATCAAATAAAGGGTAATGTAAGGCCTATACATTTTATTGTTCATGCCTCAGTTTAACATGTTAATAGCTCATAGTAATCACAGTGTATGGGGTAAAATAAGATTCTATCAGGTTTATTAAGTAGTTTTTCATATGGTGACTAATTTAAGGATATTATTGAACTAATCTTTATTGGGAGACAGATAGTCCTCCTTTTTCTGGTTCTGTTGGGACTTACAGTTGTTATTCTTGTCATAGTGCTTATCCTAGAAATTATGCACCTTCAACTGATGATGGAACTTGTTCAAATAGGTCTTTCCATAAGCTAGCCAGAAGCCCCTACCTAAGAGCCTTGTGATAATATAAGCATTAATACTTTGATCCTTTTTATAAATACCTGAAGAGTAGAGGAAGGAAACTTAGTGAAAAAAAATGAAAAATAAATGTCACACTCCATATTTGAAAATTCACCAAAAGTCCGGGCTCAAAGGCATTCAATAGGAGAAAATTAAAAATTACTTACCTTAGTAGAACCCCATCCTAGTCCTATACCAGGAGAAGAACCTTCTCTTTCTTTCAATTCACTGGACTACACAAGGCACCACTCTAAAGACAAAAGATCCATAAAAATGTCTAATTCACATTTCAACTCATTTGGAGAAAATATGCAAACTCTCTAATAGATTCAACTCATTTGTATTTTATAATTATTTTTCTCAAATATTCAAACTCAAAGCTGAAACAATGAGACAAGCATGTCCAGCATAGAAAAACCATACCTCAATATCCTTCATGTCCATCATGTCCCAGAAACAATTAGTTACAATAACCATTAAAGTAGTTAAAACAATAATAGTAATAAGAGTAGCGATCTATATCAGAACTAAGTTGTTAATAAAAGACAACAATACATAATAGTAGAATGATATATCAGATCTGAACCAATTATAAACTCAATAAGATAACTCAACATAAGATGTTAGGGAAGAGCTCCCTTATCCTCATAAAAATACTTCTAAACATTCTTTAACCTCTTAGCATTAGGTTACTTGCATGAGACTCAAATAGACCAACATAATTGTGAAAGGAGAGAACCCATAATTGGAAAAGAATGTAAAATATATCATCCAACTGTTAGTTTTTCATCATTTAAGCTAGCATTATGATAAGATCTTTTCACTGAGAGAATAACAAGCACAGCAATCACAAAAGCACATCACAAGAGACAAGAGACACAAAGATTTTAGGAGGGGAAACCATAAATGGAAAAAACCCCTCAACTTCCTCTAAGATAGTATCACCACAAGATGTGATCCCAAAACAGTAAGATGACCTCCCAACACAACAGTAGCCTTTTGTCTTCTGTCAAGCCAAAGTATTTCCTTCTCCAAAGGTGCGCCACACTTGAGAGAGCAAGTGATGTAATTCACAAGTGATAAATAGAGAGACACACACTCTCTATTTATATTAGTCTGTTCACTTAAGTTGCCATTTCACATGTAGGCTCAACCTAATAATTACTACTCGAGCCTACACCTTAATTAGTGTATAATAACTCAAGTGCCCCTAAACTATGGGGACTTACCTAATGACTTGATATGACTTGTTTACTTTATTAATCCTCCCGATCGGAACATCGGGGCATGACCACATGACTCAAATATATAATAGAAACATCCCGGAATAAACATCGGGTTACAATACATAAGATACATAGAAGAATACATTCCAAATTTACATATACATCAACACTCTCTCTTAACTAGGAAGGTATTCTTTCGACACTACTTTTCAGCATTGGTCTTCTTCTTTGCATCAACTGGATCATCTTCATCTTTGAGTCATCTTCATCTTCAAGTCATATTCATCTTCAAGTCATCTGGGTCTGGATCATCTCTCGATCTGGATCATCATAAAATGGCATCACTGGATCTAGATCATCACTCGATCTGGATCAACATCACTGGACTGGATCTGGATCATCTCTCGATCTGGATCATCACTGCTGGATCTGGATCATCACTCGATCTGGATCTCTCGGAGTCATCATAACTGGATCTGGATCATAGCTCGATCTGGATCTCCACTGGTCATCATCATGTGTATACTATCTCGTCATCAGAAGTTCTACAGAGCCAGCCCTTTTTCATGTTGGATGTACCATCTACTCAGAGCTAGTCCTTTTTCATACTAGATGAGTCTTCACAGAGCCAGCCCTTTTTCATGTTGGATGTACCATCTACTCAGAGCTAGTCCTTTTTCATACTAGATGAGTCTTCACAGAGCCAGCCCTTTTTCATGATGGATGTGGAATCCACACAGAGCTAGTCCTTTTTCATACTAGATGTGTCTTCTCAGAGCTAGTCCTTTTTCATACTAGATGAGGCATCACAGGGCTGGTCCTTTTTCATACCAGATGTGGCATCACAGGGCTGGTCCTTTTTCATACCAGATGTGGCATCCACACAGAGCTAGTCCTTTTTCATACTAGATGTGTCTTCTCAAAGCTAGTCCTTTTTCATACTAGATGATGCATCACAGGGCTGGTCCTTTTTCATACCAGATGTGGCATCACAGGGCTGGTCCTTTTTCATACCAGATGTGGCATCCACACAGAGCTAGTCCTTTTTCATACTAGATGTGTCTTCTCAAAGCTAGTCCTTTTTCATACTAGATGATGCATCACAGGGCTGGTCCTTTTTCATACCAGATGTGGCATCACAGGGCTGGTCCTTTTTCATACCAGATGTGGCATCCACACAGAGCTAGTCCTTTTTCATACTAGATGTGTCTTCTCAAAGCTAGTCCTTTTTCATACTAGATGATGCATCACAGGGCTGGTCCTTTTTCATACCAGATGTGGCATCACAGGGCTGGTCCTTTTTCATACCAGATGTGGCATCCACACAGAGCTAGTCCTTTTTCATACTAGATGTGTCTTCTCAAAGCTAGTCCTTTTTCATACTAGATGATGCATCACAGGGCTGGTCCTTTTTCATACCAGATGTGGCATCACAGGGCTGGTCCTTTTTCATACCAGATGTGGCATCCACACAGAGCTAGTCCTTTTTC